>VDFB02368391.1:0-27249 GCA_007258455.2 Sequoia sempervirens
GGGTTCCATTGGTTCAGCACAGAGGTCGGTACAGGGTCAGCCACCAGTGACAGATCCTACCACTTCTTAGAGTCTAGCAGCGGTGACCTCACAGGTGTTCCCTACTGTCATGATGATTCCTTCATTCGCAGTTCCCTCATCTTCACAGACATAGGCCACTACAGGACCATCCATTACTTCAGAGCCAGTGACAGGGCCTCAGCCACCACCACATTCTTCACCCCGAGGGGATGATGAGAGCATACCCTAGAGGCATATTTGTATTTGGATACACTGTGTTTATTGTTGAGCCTGCGAGCTCCATTTTTGGGATATCCATTGACTCTATCCTATGACATTGCATATTTTTGAGATGATACTTATATGATGATGCAGTTTTGATGCGGCCTATATGTGTTATGTGATGTTCTATGCATTATGTGTGTATGATGTATGATGCTTATTTTATGATGCCATTTGTGTATTATGATGTCTATGTTGTGATTTTTGATGCCATGATGATGCAATATTCATATGCTTATGTTAATGATGTGCATGATACCTTTATGTAAAAGATGCAATGATGATGATTATGTTAATGCAATGTTTGTGATTATGTATATGATGTAATGCCATGTATGATATTATTTAATGCCATGGATGATGTATGTATGGACCTAACACAATGGATATATCATGTATGCACTTATGTTTTTGAATGACATAGGATATCATCGCAGGATGGATGAGAGAAGATGGCGGGGCTGATGCGAGAAGATGACCAGACAAAAGAGAAGAAGATATGAGACCTATGAGAAGATACAAATCCTTCAAAACTTTACTATAGGACTTTTAATATTCGTTGCTCTTTAATCATCACTGGGAAAACTGTTGTAATGGTCAACAAACACCAAGATATGACGTAGATCCAGGTGTGCAAAGTCGTACCATTACCCAAGACAAAACAGTCACAGACAACGATGAGTATGACTCATACTAGGAGCGTGCTTGCCCCAGTCTTGTTGTCATCATCAACCACAAGCAGAAAAAGACATTGACAGATCATGGAACATCGTTTCTTCTCTAAATCCTATTTCCAGGACATCCTTGAGAAGCTAGTGACATGATTGTCAAACTACAAAAATGAAGTCTCTATCATGATATGTTGTTTCTTTTCTAAATCCCAAGATCAGGATCTCGTTGAGAAGCTAGTAGTCATGCGTGTCAATTTTCATGCTACATCGCTGCTTCTCTAAATCCTGCTTAGTGGGATCTCGCTGAAAAACTAATAACATGATAAAAGATGAAAAGACAATTGTCAAGTGTTTGTCAAGTGCATCTAGATATCCATTGTTATGATGCCAAGGTGTCATGTTTGACGATGTCAAGATGTCCGAATGTTTAAAGTTTTGATGACCTTGAAAATGTCAAGACTTGGTGAATTCAGGAAGGACACATCCTGAATGATGCCGAATGTCGGGAGGATTTGATCCCTAATGGTCGTAAGGGGTCCCTCAAAATAATGATGATGCCTAGGAAGGACACATCCTAAAGCATAAATGATAGAGTTGGTTCTTCAGAAGGACTCATCTAAAGAACACTAATGTCAGGAAGAGTGATATTTAATTATCAAGAAGATCGCTCAAAATGCCGAATGACGATGACGATGCCTAGGAAGGACACATCCTAAGGCGTAAATGACAGAGGTTATCTTTCAGAAGGACTCATATGAAGACTAACCAAAATTTGATAGTTTAATCAGTAATAATGATTTGACGTGCTTTGACTTGTGTTTGACTGAGGTTGACTTGTTGTGACCAAGGTTGACTTGTGTTTGATTATATGCCAATATTGCCTTGATGAGAGTGTCATGTTGAATAAAAGATTGTTTTACTTTGTTTCAGGAGTTTTCCTATCTGGAAATTGATTGAAGATTTTTGACGTGTGTGTGTCACTATAGTGTCATGAACCCTAATGGACTGACCTAGTGTGGCCTCGGGGGCCCATCGATAGATGGCCTTGCCTACGTCATACACTCAGAGACCTCATAGTTCGACACGACCAATGACTTTGTCTTGATGAGCAAAGATTGTGCCATGATTTATTTTGACAAACCTAACAGGACTGACCTAATGTCTTGGGGACTCAAGTATGAGTCTTGCCTACGTAGCAAATGCGCAGAGACAACGTAGTTCTGACAATGACATGGACTTATTGACTTGATTGACTTAGACCAGAGATGACAGTGCACTTGTGTGTCTTGCGCGGTTTAATTTTTTGTTTGGTTTTCTTCAAGACGTTTTATGATTTTTAGGTCTTTTTCCATGACGTTTTGCAATGTTTTTGGGCTTTTTTCAGGACATTTTATGATGTTTTTGTCTTTTTTCAGGACATTTTATGAAGTTTTTGTCTTTTTTTAGGACATTTTATGATGTTTTTGTCTTTTTTCAAGACATTTTATGATGTTTTTGTGTTTTTTCAGGATATTTTATGAAGTTTTTGTCTTTTTTCAAGACATTTTATGATGTTTTTGTGTTTTTTCAGGATATTTTATGAAGTTTTTGTCTTTTTTAAGGACATTTTATGATGTTGCATGATAAACATTTTGCCCCCAGTCAGGTTTAAGACTTAGCCATTTGCAAGGGATACGGATAGGATGCTGTTGACTTGCTGGACCAACAATCGTCAGGGCTTGATGTCAATCGTTCATCCACTAGGACAGGTAGAGTAGGATGTGATGGTGACTTATGGAATAACGGTGAAGATATATTTCATCCTAAGCCAAGTTTAGACCAAGTGACAATAGATAGCAAAGCAATGATTGATTACGCATGGCGCCTGTTTGCCAGGTTTTCACCATGGTACTTGTCCAAAGTGCCTGTTTGCCAGGTTTTCACTATTGGATGAATTATTTTTCTTTTTACTATTTTTATGATTTTTTTTTATTTTTTTTTGGTGTCACCCAGACGCATGTTTGCCAGGTTTTCATCAAGGTGAAGATTTTTTCATTTTTCAATTTTTTTGTATTTTAGGGCCCTCCAGCTTTGTCCTCTAATGCTATGCGTAGAAATTTCAGAGGTGTAAACTGTTGATGGGCTCAATCAATTGTTCCCCCTCTGGAGTTGCCAGTTGATATGCTTCAGAACCAAAAGAAGATATGATGATATATGGACCCAGCCAGTTTGGTTCAAACTTTCCTGGCTTTTCTCTGTCTGCTTGGTTCTTTGGGTTCTGCATGAGAACCAGGTCGCCAATGTCAAACTTTCTGACCATAACCTTTTTATTGTAACTGCGACAAAGGTGGTTTTGATACACTTGGAGGTGATTCAGTGAGTTTTGTCTCCTCTCGTCCAACATTTCCAGCTGGTGCAAGCGTGATTGTCGGTATTCCTCTTCATTAGTTAGACCCTTCAAAGAGACCCGCAGTGAAGGAATTTTGACCTCAATGGGTAAGATGGCTTCCGTGCCAAAAACCAGGGCAAATGGGGTAGCTCTTGTAGGCGTACGAATGCTAGTTCGGTAAGCCCATAGAGCAGGGTTAAGTTGTATGTGCCAATCGCGGCCAACATCATTGACAGTCTTTTTAAGGATCTTGATAATGGTTTTATTCGACGCCTCAGCTTGGCCTTTTCCTTGGGGGTAGTATGGGGATGAAAAGTGGTGTTGGATATGGAATCGCTCACATAACTCACATATGTCTTGGTTTTTGAACGAACGTCCGTTGTCAGTGATGATGGATTGTGGGAGGCCATACCGGCAAATGATGTAATTGAGGATGAACTTTGATATTTGTTTGCCAGTAATGTATGTCAATGGAATGGCTTCGATCCACTTTGTGAAATACTCAGTGGCGGTGATAATGAATTTATGGCCGTTGGAGGAGGTTGGATGAATCTTACCCACGAGGTCGAGTCCCCATTGAGCGAAGGGCCACAGAGAAGTGATTGGCCGAAGTTCTTGTGCTGGAGCATGGACCAAATCACTATGGATCTGACACTTGCGATAGGTTCTGACATATTCTATTGCATCTTTTTCCATTGTCGGCCAATAATATCCAAGTCTCGTTACTTTCTTAGCCAGAGTAGGACCGCTCGAATGAGATCCACATATACCATCGTGCACTTCTCGTAAGGTTGTACATGCTTCATCGGTGTCGAAACATCTAAGGAGGGTATTGTCGAAACTATGGTGGTATAGGGTGTCACTGATAATGGCATACCTTGCGGATTTCCTAATGAAGGACTTCCTTTGGTTATTGGATAGGTTCGATGGAAGGGTGTGAGTCCTTAGATAGTCATAAATGTCCTGATACCAGGGAGAGTTGGGACCAACAAGTTCACAAACCATTTCTGACTCTGGGATATCATATGCCAGTATCAACAGATGTTCTACTAGGAACTCAAATTGTGACACATTTTTAGGGATGTCCAAGAGAGAACTGATAGTAGCCATTACGTCAGCTGTTTTATTCTGTACCCTGGGGATTTGTTCAAAAGACACTGATTGGAAGTATGTTAGGAAGCTATCCACCATCCTCTTGTAAGGAAGCAACTTCTCATTCTTTGTTTCATAGTCACCATTCACTTGGTTGATTACTAGCTGGGAATTCCCGAATACAAGCAATGTCTGAATTTTCCATTTGATTGCCAACTTGAGACCTGTAACTAGTGCTTCGTATTCAGCAATGTTGTTTGTGCAAGGGAAAGCAATTCGAAATGACTTAGGAATTGAATCCCCTTGTGGTGTGATGAATAAGATTCCAGCCCCTAAGCCATGACTAGTGTGAGACCCATCAAAATACAGCTTCCATGGTGTTGCTGGTTCCGTATGGAAAATGGACTCGTCAGGAAAATCAGTTACCAATGGATATGAGGCTTGCATTGGCGCATCTACCAGTTGATCTGCTATTACTTTCCCTTTTATTGCCTTGCATTCAACGTACTGTATGTCATACTCACTTAGGATCATGACCCATTTTGCCAATCGGCTTGTTAACGCTGCTCGACTTAATAGGTATTTCAATGGGTCAATTTTGGCAACTAGTTGTGTCTGATGATTGAGCATATAATGCCTTAGTTTTTGGGCTGCAAAGACAACCACGAGGCATGCACGTTCAATGTATGTGTAATTCAGCTTGTAACCGATCAGTGTGCAGCTGATGTAGTAGATTGCTCTTTCTTTCCCTTCATGATCATTTTGAGCCAGTAATGCCCCCAGTGTTGAACTAGTGGTCGAGATGTATAGAATTAATGGCTTTCCATGAATAGGCGACATGAGTACTGGTGTTGATAGCAGGTAATCTTTGATTTGCTGGAAGGCATGTTGACATTTATCTGTCCATACAAAGGGGACACCTTTGCATAACAGATACTGGAATGGGTGGCACTTATCTGCCAATTGAGCTATGAAGCGGTGAATAGATTGCACTCTGCCTTGCAGGGTTCTGAGTTCACTGATCCCTCTAGGTGCAGGCATGTCTATGATTGCTTTAACCTTTGTCGGATCAACCTCTATGCCTCTTCGGGAAACTATGTACCCCAATAGCTTACCTAACGTGACCCCAAAAACACATTTCTTAGGGTTTAACGGAACCTTATACTCTTCTAGCCTCTTGAAAATTTTGTCAAGTACCTTCAAATGATCTTTCCTTGTTGCTGATTTGGCCAATAAGTCATCTACATAATCTTCCATTATATTGTGCATCATATCATGGAAGATTGTGGTCATAGCCCTTTGGTATGTGGCACCTACATTTTTGAGGCTGAAGGGCATGACGTTCTAACAGTATGTACCCCATGGGCAAGTAAATGCTGTTTTGTGTTGGTCCTCAGGAGCAATGCGAATTTGATTGTAACCAGAGAAACCATCCATGAGGGATAGCATCTTGTGTCCTGCAGTTAGATTGACTATGATGTCAAATGTTGGGCAAAGGAAAGTCATCCTTTGGACATGCTTTGTTTAGGTCCCAGAAATCTGTACATACCCGAATTAGTCCATTTGGCTTTATCATCGGCACTAGGTTGGAAATCCATTCAGCATAATCTATAGACCTTATGAATCTGGCATCCAGTAATTTCTTTAACTCGGCCTTAACCAATAGAGCAACTTGTGGGTGCATTTTGCGCAACTTCTGCTTGACTAGTTTAGCATTGGATACTAGTGGCAGATGATGTAGAACCAGTTTGGGGTCCAATCTTGGCATGTCAGCGTAGGGCCATGCAAAATTTATTTTTCATTTTGCAAAGAATTTATGAAATTCCGGTTTCTCTTCATCTGTTAATGATGCGACAAATAGGACCATCTTGGGGTCTTCTGGAGTCGAAATGTTATCCTCTATGGTGTCCTCCACAAGCATGGCTGATCTCTCCTGTTGCATGGGGAGAAAGTCCAGTCCTCCATATTTGGGTGCCTCTGAGAGGTTTTCACCCACAAATACGTCCTTTGTTTTTACTATTTTACCGTCAAGAGGTGCCTTTCGGTTTTCACCTAGAGACATTTCATTTTTTACTTTATTTTTACTTTTGCGACTAGAGGACTGAACCATCTCACCGAAGTATGCCGTGCAGTCTAGATCAATAGAAAATCCTGATTTGTGATCCCCACTGGGTATACCTTCACATAATCCCATGAATTCAGCAATGGCTTCATCATTTTGGAATGTGTCTAGAACTGGCAGTCCTTGTTGGTCCCGATCGACTAGTTCAGGGTAGACTAATGAAATGTCATCGTCAAGGCTAGTGAATTCGGGTGAGGATGCCGATAGCATACAGATGGATTCATTGATGTTGTAGATGAGGTTATCATCATCCAACTCGACATCAGACTCTATCCAGTATTCTCCTTCACTAGTGTCATATTCATTGTCATAATAAGGGGTGAAGGTTTGACAGCCCTGGCTATCAATGTCATCTGATACTTTGGATAGATTAGACTGAGGGGGTTGGGATGGTGGTTGTTGCGTGTCATGAGAAATTTTAGTGGGATTTTGACTGTTTGGTGCCCGCTCAATTTTGAATGTTTGCCAAAATTGTTGTTCAGTGGTCAATTCCCCTGGTTCGACAAACAAATCATCAAGACAACAGTCACTTAGGGATCGTTCGGAGCCAAATTCCCACTCGTGGGAGTCTGTTTCGGTTAGATATTCCCTAGTAGTCTCAACACTTTCAGAAGCATGTACTCGCTCACTGGAAGGTCCAGGGGTACGTCGATCACCATTGTCGAGTGATCCAAACCCTAATCCAATATACTTCGGAGTTTGGAAAGCTTCTATGGGTTCTCTTTGACCAGTTTTATTTTTTCCAAGGCCACTAGTACCATCGTAGCCTTTAGCCTTCATGATATTGTAACCCTTGCCATATTTCTGGATTGGTAGTGGAGGTAGTGAGACTGTATCCTTGTAGATCCATCCTGTGATGTCGGTAAGGTCTTCATCACTCATGTCTCCCCACTTGATGAAAGCTGTATTCGGTGAAACTTTGAATGTTTCTTGCGGTTCCATTCTGAAACATGGTCGACCATATATCTTTGGAGGAGTGGGTATTGTAGTTATGCTGTATGCTATATTTAGTTTGAACTCTCCATAGCCGAGGTCCTGTATTTTATCAGTTGATTCAGTCTTAGGGTTGGTGGAGGGTTGTGATATGTCAGAAGACGTGGATGGAGTGGATGTGGAGGATGACCCGAGCATGGAAGGGTCGATGTATTTGGACGAGGAGCCAGGTGCTTCCCGGTTAATAGGTACTTGGTTTTCAGAGATACCCCTTAAATTGGTACAATATTGGAAAGGATCGGGGTCTCCGTATATGGTTACTTCTGTACCATCAAAAGGAAACTTGAGGCATTGGTGGTATGTCGATGGAACGGCTTTTAAGGCATGGATCCATGGGCGGCCAAGTAAGATGTTGTATGGTAGTTCCAAATCTAGGACCTAACAAGTTGTGTCGACAATGAGTGGTCCCACTCTGATAGGGAGAGAGATAACACCTCGTGAAGAGCGTTCCTCATCATCATATGCTTTGATCACTATGCTTTTCGTTGGGTCTACACATGCATTAGAGAATCCGAGAGCCTTAACCAGTTTAAGGGAGCATATATTCAACCCTGCTCCGCCATCTATTAAAACCCGTCTAACCTTGTGCTTGTGGACAAAAACTTCTATGTGTAACGCATCATTGTGGTTGGTTTTTGATGATGAGTAATCCTGATTTGAGAAGGTGACATGGTACGGCGTGGTGAGATATCCCACCATAGTTTCAAACTGATTGACATCAATGTCCTTCGGGACCGATGACTCTAAGAGAGTTTTATCCAGGATTTCTTTGTGTGCGGGAGAAATACGAAGCAGCTCAAGGATAGATATTTACAAGCAGAGTCTTTCCTGGAAGTTATCAATGAGATTGAACCGACTTTGGGTTTCCAATTGTGGGGTTGAGACAGGTTTTGGTTGTTTAGGAAGATGAAGTTGTTTGTGACAGTTTCAGCGTGCATGGGGTTTGGTTAGTAATGTGATCTTGGCTTGTTTAGGGGAGGTGGACCAGCTATAGTGACTTTTGCCACCATGGTAGTAGCATTAAGACCTGCGGAAAATTTCGATTTTAATGGTGTTGATGTACTCCTTGTCCATTCTAACATTATTTATTATTGGTCCACCAGAGTAATCGTACTTGGCTCGGGTGAAGTTAGCTTGGTTTTGTGGACCTGAAGTGGAAGCATTATGGGGACCATGATCCTGCAGTGGATTCTTGTGGATAGTATGATCTGAGTTGGAATTGAATTGCAATCCACCTACTTCGATGGTGCGATTTTCAATGAGGTCTTGGATTACGTTTTTCAGTTGTCGATAGTTGGAGGTTGTATGCCCTTTGACTCGATGGTATTCGCAAATTGCGTTGTCATCCCACCATGCTGGTTTGAATTGTCTTGGGTCATAAGGTTTTATTTCCGGAAGTGTGATGACCCCATGTTGGATGCATTTCTTGAGGACATCTGCAATGGGTTCACCTAAATTGGTGTATGTGCGACCCCTAGGGAATTGTCTTAGTTGACGATATTGTCCTTGATGGTTTTGTTCATTTTGACTATTTGAAGGAGTATTGGGGGGAGGTGTCAATGTCGTTTTTGGTCTATTTTGTTGTTGCACCCCTTTCAGAGCCAATACGGAACTTGCAGTCTTGGCGTCGACAACACCATCATTTGTAACATGTTTATTCTTGACCCAATATTTGTTTTTATCAGTGGGTGGGTTGGTGTTTGTGTTTTTGGAACCATACCTCAGTTCTCCCTTTGTGATAAGGGCTTTCTCAATTTGGACCCCCTTTTCCACTAATTCTGTGAAGGTTGTGCAACAATGTATTTGCAATGCGAATTTGAGGGGCCCTAGAAGTGTTTGGACAAACATGTCAACCTTTTTCTCTTTTAGGAATGTCAACGTGACATCGACTAGCGAGGCTTCTCCATTTTTGAAAGAATGGGATAAATGTCTCACCCGACTCTTCTTGTGTGAGATTGCACAAGCTAGTGATAGAGGTGTCCATGTCAATATTGTATGCGTAATTTTTTATGAACCTTCTTTTCAGCTCATCCCATGTCTGGATATCATTTTGCATTGAAAACCATTCAAGGGCTTGGCACGCCAAACTTTTGGAAAAAAGTCTCATCAAGTATGTGGGTTCGTAGGAGATATCCATACAGTTAGTTGCGAATTCGCGAAGATGTTCAATGGGATTTGTCTTGCCTTTATATTTAGTGAAGTTGGGTGACACATATCCTGGTAGAAATGCGGGCATACGTAAGTTTCTGTCAAATGGGTATACATCCAGATCATATGATATTTCGGATTTCCCACCTGTGATGAACATGTTTTGCATTTTCTTCTCCATATCCCGCACTGTTGCTTTGAGTTCATCTATGGTAGGGTCATTTACATTTCCATACATTGGATTGTCTGGTACACCCTGTGTTCTTGCGTGAGTATAGGTGTATTGTGGCGGTACGGGTTGTTGTGGTACATATGACATGTGTTGTTGGTATTGGAAGTTGTGATTAGGTGCATGTTGATGAGTGTGAACATTGGATGAGTATGTTGGAATGTGTCCCCCAGCTATGCGTGTCATTATTTGGGGGATGTTGTGACCATGAATGTTATGATGTATTAATGATGTCATGGGTTGAGTTATTTGGCCACTTTGTGTGAATTGCTGATTTTGCACAAGGGGAACATTGGTATTTGTACCTTGGGAGGTAATGACGTTTGACTGTGTTGTCGTGTTAACGTTTTGTTGTTGTCCTTCTATAAAGATACATTATGTGGCTCCTCCCAAAGGATGTTGTGAATTACTATTGAACAATTTTGTTGAAGTTGTGTTCATGGTAGTAGATGTAGTTGTCAAGGGGGAGTTGTGATGACTTGATGATGCCCCCGTGGTATTTGTTGTTGCGATAACAGGAGGATTGGAATAATTTGCTGATGATGTCAAGGAGCCAAGAGTGTTTGTATTTAATTGGGGTAGTGTTGTGGATGTTGTGGATGATTGTGATCCCCCAATAGATGTAGCGTTTATTGTATTGGAGATGTTTGGGATGTTGGATGTGGTATGCAGTGTCGTTGTGGTGTCAAAAGGGATGTTGCTTGTAGTGTTTAGGACTTGACCACTGTGTGAGATGTTGTGAACATTGTTGGCATTAGGATCATGTAGCGTGTTAATGTCGAATCCTGGTGGTAACTTAGCTCCTTCATTCAAGAGCATAGCTATGAATTTGTCTCTGTCGTGATGCGCTATTGTTTCAACCAACTGATAGACCTTTGGGTCTTGTGTCAATGCTTCTATGTGTTCTTGAAGTAGTTGACCATTTTCATCTCTTTGCAAGTAGCGTTCGAATGAGTTGTTAGGTAAGGATTGGGTTATCACTAGAGGTTGATTGTCTAGATTGGTAAAGGGATCATTCACGGTCCAGTTTGAGTCATGTGGAGGACTGTTGGGATCTTGCCTAAAGTTTTCCATTTGTCTTTTTTGCTTTTGAAGTCTAGTTTCGACCATAAATGAGATTGCTTAAAGGGAATGTCCACTAAATGCAAGTATGACACTAGGTGAAATCTAAGGTTCAACTGACGATTAAAATGACCACTATTTTTTGATTTTTGTGAATAAGGTATGCAATGTGGATGCAAAGTAAAATAAGGCTATCTAAGCACTTCTAAGCTTGAACTTTGTTTTCGATTTGACTGCTAAAGGACTTTGTTGTTAATGACAAGTTGACAAGATGACTAGTGAGTCTTCCTAACTAGACTTGAGTTGGAAGAAATCTCACAAAAGAGGACAATGATTAAAAGGATGTTTGATAACTTGGTCCAAAAGGGTCTAATTTCAAAAACAATGATTTTGCCAAGGGGTGCTTAAGATTTTCCTACTCCTAAATATGTAAGATATGAGCCTAGGGACAACGTATGTTGAATGTGTGATACTAAATGGGGTGAGGTATGAAACCTAAGGTGATCAATGCAAGCTAAGAGACAAAACTTTGAGCAATTTCAAATTGGGTTTTTGGTAGGATCTTTTTGATGATAGAGTTTGATAGATGGTTGACAGTTTGGAGGTCTTTGGTTTCAACTGTGCAGTTTTAAAATTTTGACAGGCAAATGCGTCTCAGTTTGGCGATTGCGTCACGGTTTAGCAACTGTGGTTCAATTTTTCACTTGCGGATTTTTGACTGTCAAATGCGACTCAATTTATCATATGCAGCTTTCGGGTTAATAGATGTGTCGCGACGCCTACAGATGCGTTGTTTTAAGTTTCAGATGCGGTTTATCAGAGTAGTTGCGTTACAGAATGTCAATTGCGATTCAACAGATATGACAGTTTTGTTTCAAAGTGATTTTTGTGGTATGTTGATGGAAGTTTTTGATCTGTTTGATGAATGTTTTGTTTGGACTGTGAAAAAACCAAAATGCACTTGACAAACACAGCGTTTTAAGGGGTAATCGAACACACATGAGATAAGCACAATCCTAAAAAGGCCACTAGGCCATGGGTTTGTATACTTGATATAGCCCACCAGTTATACCTCGGATTGGTGATGAACACCTTTCCTTCTCGAGAGTAGATAGCTTAGAATTTTGGTGGCATTGGCTCCCCTCCACGGCTCATTAACATCATTCGAGCACACCAAATTTGGATTCATTGGGTAGTGACATCCCAAGAATTGCTATCTCTACTCAAGGGGATCAGTAGTGAGTAATCTTCGGGCATGATACTGTACCTTGCACTATATCAAGCAATGGCCAATAGAACGGTTGGACACTAAGAAAAGAGGTGTTTAATTCGGGCATTCTGTTCGTGGGGCGTGATCCATGTGGCGAGAGTCCCCTTTCGGATCCATCTCGTCGGAACCACGCTCATGATTCTTGGGCTTTCCCGAAGAACCCACTTTTCTATATTGGCTGGAAGTCCCTCAGTGTTAGGGTGCTACCGGTCCGAGTCGTCCTGGGGTGAGTAATTTTTCCCACCAGAACAGGCCCAAGTTCTAGAGTCGTTAACCATTTCTCTTACACCCAGGATCACACGAATGCGCAAGGGGAGAGGATACTCCGATATACCGAATCGTGAAGGGTAAAATAACAGAAAAGAATGGGTCTGGTTTTTTTATCACAAGGTTTTCACCAAGTGAGAGCATACTCACCTACCAATCCACAAGCACAATCAAGCATGAAAGACATGATTCTTTTTATAAGCACCAAATTCAAATTTTGCTAATCTAGAAATAAACAAGCACACTGTTTGTTTTCTCCTTCTTTGACATGCAAATCTGTAAACAATGAGTTAGTAGTCTTGTATGTAATGGTCTTGGACACATGAAAAAGGATCGCCACATGCTACAAGAAATTATTAGTAACACAAAAGATCTAATCTGGTTAACATGCAAGAATAAAAAACATAGAAAAGATAGAAAATCAGAAAACCAGTAAATAGAAAAACCCAAAATTCGACAATTAAAATCTCAAAACTGACAGAAAAAATTTACCATGCAAATGCGGCATGGTATTACCAGACAGATGCGGCGCGGTTTTTCAAATGCGTCGTTCGGGGTCTCGAATGCGGCTCGGAATGTCAGATGCGTCTCTGTAATTATCCATTGCGGCTTGTCAGAACAGTTGCATCATTTCTGTCAGCAGATGCGTTGTGACGTTTGCGGCGATCCGTACCAGTATCCTACAAAACAACAGAAAACAACAAAAAACCCTACGAAAATAGAAAGCCGCTACCAGAAAGGATTAGTGACAGAAAATCTAATCTTATTCAACATGTAGGAATAAAAATAGAATACAGAAAGACATAAGATTAGAGAACCCGAAATCCAAAAATAAAACCCCCAAATTGAAAAAAGTATTATACCAGATAGATGCGGTGCGGATTGCAAATGTGACTTTCGGGGTTTCGGATGTGGCTCAGTAAAAACAGATGTGTCGTGATGGGCATCAATTGTGGTGCCTTAGAGCAGTTGTGGCTCTACGGTTCTTAGGTGTGTCGCGACGCATATGATGTGTCACACTATTTTTTAAAAAAGGTTGCGGCGATCCGTACCTGTACCTGCAAAACAACATAACACAACAAAAAATGTACGAAAAGCTGAGAAACGATGTCAGGTTCACCAATGTAATGAAGGGAAAATCCTAAATTTGTTAGAGGGGTTAGCACAATAACATTAAAATTCCTATGAAATAACAAAGTACAAAGGAAGTGATGTGAAGACAAAAGGGACAATGTTACCCTAAGTCTCCACCTTCCATGGTTGACCTTTGTTACACCTCCTAGCTTGCAGTAAATAAAATGCCCTCAGATTTGTGTGAGCAACTATGACTAAAGACTAAGCCCTATGCAAGTGTTGAAGGATTTGCAGAAAATAAAATGACCCTACAACAAGCTAAGTGACAAATGACTGTAAAAACTATAACCCTAAGTTGACAGCAAGTAGACATGGACCAAAGAGAAAAAGATCAAGAAAGCAAAGAGAGAGCCAAGAGACCAAGAGCTAAGAGAGAGAGAGACAAAATGAGAACAAAATTGCCATTTTATAAAAACTGCAATTTTGAATGTGTGGCCAGGATGAAAAGATGACCAGAACCCTAGAATCAATGATCTAGATTAAATGTTGCTATGTGCATTAGGGTTAGGTCAAAATTAGGGCAAAAGGTAAGAACGGAGGGTTGAGATTGAATTATAAAATAATTCAATCTAGGGCTGAAATTAAATGAGATGTCAAAGGTCAAAAATTAATTTGGAAGATAAGGCTGGCACGGACAAAGAGGTTGCTGGAGAAATTAAATAATAAAATTTATTTACTCCAGGTGACTAGTAAATAATTAAATAATAGAGATATTATTTAATTATGGAGGAATGTGACAAAAGAATTATTTTGAATTAAATAATGATTTAATTCACAACTCAAGAGAATTGGCTAAATTAAATAAATCAAATTTATTTAAATTTAATGAGAGAAAAAGCTAAATGAATAATTAAATAATTAAATTAAAATTATTTAATTATAGTGGAAAGTGGACAAAATTAAATAAATAAGAATTTATTTAATTTTTTAGAAGAAGGGGACTTAATTAGTGACATAATTAAATAAATAAAATTTATTTAATTAATCAAGAAGACATAAATGACAAAGGGAAATTAAATAAATTATGAAATTTATTTAATTAAAGGAAGACTTAGATAATTAATGATGTATTAGATAAATAAATAATATTTATTTATTTAATAATCAAGGAGGAACCAATGACATTAATTAATTGAATAATTATGAATTATTTAATCAATAGTCGAATGTGGACCAATGACATAATTAAATGACTTAATTATGCTAGGATGAAAGTGGTAAAAATGAAGCTTGCAGGCCTAGGTCATTTTTAGGTGTCTACAAATTCTATGTTTTTCATTTCTTTGTTTAACCTTTATTTGCATTTAATTGATATCTTCTACATATAATTCCTAACATGTGAGATTGAATCATTCATAGAATTAGATCATAGGTGATAAGAACAAAGGTGTCCAAAATAGGAGAAAAGTTTTAGAAAAATATTGTTTGATTTCAAAGACTGAGCCTAACAATGTGAATGAAGCATGCAAATATGAGCACTGGGTTGAAGCAATGAAAGAGGAGCTGCATCAAATTGAGAAGAATGATACATGGATTCTTGTTCCTATACCTAAGGATAAGAATGTAATTGGAACTAAATGGGTCTTTAGAAAAAAATTGAATGATCAAGGTGAAGTGGTTAGAAACAAAGCAAGACTGGTTTGTAAGGGATATTCTCAAATGGAAGGTATTGATTTTCAAGAAACCTTTGCCCCTGTTGCTAGAATTGAAGCTGTGAGATTGTTTCTTGCTTATGTTGCTTATAAAGACTACAAGGTTTATCAAATGGATGCCAAGTCTTCTTTTCTAAATGGCGAATTGGAAGAAGAGGTATATTTTGAGCAACCTGATGGATTCCAATTGACTGATTAGGAAGATATGGTGTGTTGATTAAAGAAAGCATTGTATGGTCTTAAGAAATTCCCTAGAGCATGGTATGCCATTTGTATTTCAAGAATGATGATAAAGACTTGATTGTGGAAGTTTTTGTTGATGATATCATATTTGGAGAAGATGATAGCTTTTGCATGAAGTTTGCTAATGAGATGCAAAATTAATTTGAAATGTCAATGATTAGAGAGATGGAATTTTTCTTGGGATTGCAAATTAGTTAGTTAGATAAATGGATTTTTATATCTCCATCCAAGTATGTGAAGGAATTGCTAAAGAAATTTGGTATGGGGGATTCAAAGCCTATTGGTACACCCATGGTGACCGGATGCAAGTTGACAATGGATAATGATTCTCTGAAAGCAAATCAGACAAGATATAGATCAATGATTGGTGGATTGCTTTATTTGACTCAAACTAGGCCTGATATCATGAATACTATATGTATTGTTGCTAGATTTCAAGCTGATCCTAAAGAATCGCATGTGACTACTATGAAGAGAATTTTTAGATACAGGTAATCCCACAATACTGGTTTACAATTTTTGGCCAAACTGGACACTAAACTAATTTTTTCTAGCTAAATTTTCACTTTCAGGCACCTATAGCGGCTCAATCGTGAGGAATTTGAAGATGATGCAAACTCGTGATTTTTGAAATTTTGTCTGTAGATTCTAATTTTTTTTTTTCAAAATCTTTGGAATCAAATTGCACTTTTTTTTCCATCTCCTTCAAAAACTAGTTTTTTTTCTTCAGTAAACACCATTTTTAAGGAGTGACGCTCATCGTATAACACATAACATTTTTTCCATGAAGGATAAAATTTATTTTTGAATTTATATTTGTAACTACAATATATAGTGCTTCCAATTGGTTTCATAGTGTTTTATTGAATATTTTTCCTTAATCAAGTTTCAAAGTCAAACCAATTACAATTCAGACATAGGTGGACTATATAACACATAACCTTTTTGTATGTATCAAAATTCAATTTTTTTGTGGATCAAGGACTTCAATATCTGGTGCACTCATTTTTCAATTTGTTTTGATAATCTTCGATTTTTCCACATGTGTAGAACAAAGAGCTTGATTTTCGCTGAAAAACCTACATTCACAAGAAATAAAAATAAATATAATAATAAAATTAAATTTATTTAAAATTATACTTTTTGGGAAGCTTATAATAAGGACTACATACTTACAAAAAATAAATTTTAAATGAATTCATTTTATCCCCCAAAATTTAAATGAAAAGTGGTTTTTAATCAGCATTTTGATAGGTGTAAAGGAGACTTTGTTATAGGTTTGGTTTAAAACTAGCAGGGTTCTATCCAAGAGGCTTTGATCTAAGGTAGTTTGATAAAACCCTCTTCAATTGGAATACTTTAAATAGAACTTTTAAGGCTTAAATCATTATATTTTCTAAAAATATGTGATTTTAGCAAAAATTGGAATATCCCAGAAATTGTAAACCAACTTTGTGGGATCACCCATACTTGAAAGGGACAGTTGATTTTGGTTTATGGTATCCTAAAGATGATGATCTTACTTTGAGTGCCTTTACTGATGTTGATTGGGTAGGAAATGTGAATGACAAGAAAAGTTCTATTGGTGGAGTAGTTTTCTTGGGAAAGAAGCTAATTTTATGGTTGAGTAAGAAGCATAATGCTATTTCTTTATCTACTGCAAAGGCATAATACATTGTTGGTGTTAATAATTGTACTCAAGTACTCTGGATGAAATAGATGTTGAAGGATATCAGATTTGTGTATGATGAGCCTATTGTTATATTTTGTGATAACTCAAGTGTTATTAACATTTCTAATAATTTGGTGCTACATTCAAAGACCAAGCATATATCTATAAAATTTCACTTTTTGAGAGAGAAGGTAAGTGAAAAGGAAGTTAGATTGGAGTATGTGCCTACTAAGGAGCAGATTGTAGATATCTTTACAAAGCCATTGCCTAAGGAAACTTTTGAGTATCTTAGAGGGAAGTTAGGGGTGATTACCCCTCCTAATCAAAACTAAGGATGCATTGCATTACATCAATTTGTGCATTTCATGATCATATTCTGATCCGGATTGATGTTGTGGTGGCTCCTACTAAAGGGGAGTAGTCAGATGTTCAGAAGTTCAGATATGTGGTTCAGAGCTTGTATTGAAGAGATCTTTGTCATTGATTTCAAAGGGGGAGAAGAGTAATGTGAAAAAAATTTTGGGGGAGAAGAACCTCATGTTGGAGAAGAGTTGAGGAAAGAAAAGTCATAACTTAAAGGAAGACTAAGCATAGTTGTGTTGATGGTATTTTTCACATCATGTGTTGCCATCAATGCCAAAGGGGGAGATTGTTAGATGTTGTGGTTGTGTTGCTGATATGTGGTTGTCATTGATGTCAACACTATTAACATTGTTGCATTAGAAGTTGTATATGCCAAGGATATTGAGAAAATTGTAATAAGAAGCGTTATAGGTTGTCAGTGGTGAAGCGAAGTTCCTTATGTTGGTGTTTTTAGTACATTTTTGTTATGAGCTTGTGGACTAAACGGTTTCTTGTTAAGTATGTCTAGTTTATCCACGTTGAATTTCAAAGATCCGCATGAAGAGTTGATCGAGTTATGGTGATTTTAATTATGACAATTTTTTTGTCACTTCAGTTAGTGTTCCTGATTGAAGATTTTATGATTTCAATAAGTTGAGATGTTGCAGATGCTTCTTTGGTGTTTCATGATGCTTGTGGATGTTTCTAGTCCATTCTCTATCTTTGTGGCATGTCTGCATTGATTGTTGTGCTCATGATCCAAGATTTTCTCTTGCGTGTTCATGTTTTTTATGTTCTTGGTTGACAAGGTGTTGAAGCGTGTTGTGGATCTTCGAGGAGAAATTAATTGAAGTGTTTTCATGTTGGAGATGTTTTTGGTCTTCACTATGTTGTGGCTAACCTTGGTTGATTCGCATGAATAATCTTTATTTGTTTTGGGTTGACTATTTGTAATTATTTTATTATCTTTTTGTGGCTGACTTATAACGATGTAATTTGTTGTTGTGGATATATAAGAGTGATTTTTTTATCATTTGAAGGCACGAGTGTGGGTGCAAAGGCGAAGTGTATGAGTCCTATGAAATAATAAAGTTTAGATCATTCGAAGGTAGAGTAGAGAGTGAAGAAGAGTGAAGAAGTGTTCATGTGCTTAACCGAAACTATAACCAGGCATTAACAAATGTTATTTTCTCATTTCAAATATGGATGGTTTTCATCCGAATCTTTCTATAAGATAATTTTTCTTCCTTAGACAGTGAACCTTATTGTATTTGAGTAGTGAGCTCTAGGAAGTGTGCCTGAATGCATGTGCATTCCCCATTTATATTTTCTTATACTTTTAATAGGGTATAATCTTGTGGATTGACCTCCACCGTGGTTTTTCCCTAAATAGGGTTTCCATGTAAAAAATCTTGGTGTTATGTGTGTTTCTAAAGTGTTTTTCATTTATGCTTTCATGATTAATGATCAGATCTAAAATTAAGGTTAGTAAGTTGAATAAGTTTGAGATTCTATGACAACTAATTCACCCCCCCTTTCAGTTGTCTGCCCTTGAGTTGCCAACAATTGACAAGTACCCTGGGTCACTCTCAAAAGTAAGATGATTAACAAAAGCTACACAACCAGCATGTGGCATTTTGTGCACCTTTTGGAACAATATTTTACTTTAAACATGAATCTATCCCAAAGCTGAAAAATGTAAGAGCCAAAAACCAAAAAAATTAAGAGGAAAATTTGCTTCACAGTTCTAGCGACTCATAGGGGGCCTTCACTCATGAAGGAATGAAACTAGAGCTATGGAAACTCCTAGAGCTTGAGGAAGGTAGAATGTTGTACCTCCCAATCAAAATCAATGGTCAAGATGAGAGTGCAAAGAATCTCGTATGCTTGATACAACTCAAAGTTTTCTTTAAAGGAAACACCCCCCCACCTTGATGAAAATCCCCGATGTAGTAAAAGAGCTGAGAAATGGGAAGGATCTACTTTTTTATTTCATCAATGGTGGGTGTTAGGCTTGGAACCTACTAAAATGGATTATTTTTTGGTTTTGTTGATGGTGGATTCATACCCACTTTGAAAGAGATTCCACTCAAGGATAAGCCTAGAGATCTCAATGAAAAGGAGATTGAAAGCTTGCAATAGGGTTGTCCTAGAGACTTAATGATACCAAATGAGGAGTTCACCACCAAGTGTTAACTTGGAAAAGACAATGAATTGGAAAACATAGATTGATATGCAAGATGACCTAAAAAGATGAATAAAAATGTAATAGAAAGATATGAAACTAAAAGTGTGCACCTGGAAGACTGGAGAAGCTAGAATGGAGGTCTAGATCACTACAAAATATGTTGTTGAGGCTAACTATGACTCATTCACCAAGTTGGGTGAATCAGTCCAGTTTCTAGGAAAATGTGCAGGAACAAATTTCAGCCAAAACGGTATCTAGCTTTGTAAAAATCTCTATTAGGCCTATATAGTGGGACTCATTTTCCAATAGTGGTGAGTCAATCCACTTCTGATTTTTTGGAAATTTTGAACTAGATTTTTTTGCTCTTTCTCTGCTCTGCTCCTTTTGACTGGTTTCTAGATCAGAAACTACAAAATGCCACATGTAGACCTTCTCCAAGCTTCTCCAAGGCTTGATGACAACTTCAGGGATTTTAAGGACTTGAAAACTTTTCTCTAACTTGGCTTCTTGGTAAATCTGCATCCTAGCCCTACAAATCACACACAAGAAGAGGGAAAAATGTTGTGGGGGTTAGTGAATAGGGGTTTTCCTTGGTCAAACACCTTGTTGGTAATTAAACCTTGAAATGAAAGCAAATATAAAAGGATAACATGATGAATGAACAAAAGATAATGTTGCAACTCACCAAACCCTATCTATAAGGTGCTAAAATGATGCTTGAAATGGTTGCAAGGGATGCAGTTCTTGACTCTAGCTTGAAGGAGATGGATCTTGCTTGAAACACTTCCTTGGATCATGAACTCTACATCACAAATGTTAGCACAATAACAAACATGAAGAATACAATCTTTGACATGATGATTGGCACTTAAAGAATGCTCTTGAATTTTGATATTCTTCCCTTGAAATTCCTTGAATGCTCTTGTGAATGCTTAAATGCTCTTGAGAACTCTTGAATGCTTGTAAATTTGCTAGGTGAGAATATGAGTGAAAGAACCTTGTACTTATACTCAATTATGTAAGAATTCCAAAAATTACAACACTACAAGCCGACATTAGATATGGGATAATAAAATCCCACTAGAAATTTGATTTAAATTTGAATTTTGGTCACATAGGACTCATTTTCCCAAGGTGGTGAATGAGCCCCATCACACATAATGTATGGGACCAAAAATGAAAAATGCCTAGAAATGTGTGAAACTTGCATTGGGGCCAAAAATACCTAGGTGGAACTCATTTTATGAAGGTGGGGAATGAGTCCCAAACAATAAATTTGGGCCACACAAGCTAGGAACACCTACATTATGATTGGTTACTAAGTGGTGTTAGGATTATCCTCAAAAAAGATGTAATAAATGAGGCTTGTCGATGCAAAATAGGGACAATTAAAGCATAAGAAATACCAATTATTAATAACAAGCCTAGAGGAATGTGAAAGTGTGTTACAACACTTTACAACACTCCAAATAAGGAAAGATTAAAGTTGATTATAATTAAAATGTTTAACAAGTATTTGATAAAACCATAGAAAAGTGTGAAAGTATGTTACAACACTTCACAACACTTTTGCAAGGAACCATTAAAATCCCATTAGTTCACAAGGGCCCAAGACCTAATGTGAATGTGTTATCCACATTGCAACACTAAATCAAGACAACATTAAGCCAAAATCACGAGGGCCCAAACAAGTCAGAAAAAGTGGAAGGGTTACTTTTTTGGTGACTCCAAGGCTTAAACCTGGGAGTACTATGGAAGCTTGGGACTTCTATTTGATTACGTCCATATTCTTCTTGATTGACCACACTCCATCTGGAAAGAAAATGATGGGTAATCTAGAGTCGAGTAGAACATTGAACTCCTTTTTTATCTCATTAACCTTCTTATTTAACATTGCCTGATGCTCCTTGCCTTTTTACATGACCTTATGGTAGTTGATGAATTCACTTTCCTTTCTCAAGTAAGCCCTTCGATCAAGAATCCCTGCATCCCTTAAAACATCTTTAGTGGCCTTGCATAATATGGAAATAATATTTTCTGATTTCATGGCTTGGGGAGCATAAATTTGTAGAATTTGGTTGGCCATCGGGCCAACTTTTTGTTTAATTCTTGAGCATCCCTTAGAAACTATGAGACTAGCTTTAAAGCAATGACTACAACCATGATTCTTTCCCAATGCATAGATATTAATCTTTTCAATATCGGAAGAGTCTCAGATCCTTGCATCGCAGCCAATTCGTGATGAAAGTGAAATTCCCTTTCTTTCATATTTTCTTCAATCTATTTTTTCTCCTGGAAGGTGTTTGTTAGTTCAAAGATCAACCTTCTGACCTCTTGATCACGAGTCTATAAAACGGACTTGATTTCTTGCTTCTCTTGCTTTTCCCTCTCCATTTCCACTTGGGCCTTTTTTAGATTGTCTAAAGCCTGAGATTGGATGCTATCCAATTCCTTCTGCATGTTTTCTTGTATATGTTGGTACTCTGTGTGTGTCTGGAATTCAGCAACAAGCTCAACTCTTAGCTTTTCAATCTCATTGTAAAGCTAAATATGTTTATTTTGTGCCTCTTCAAGCAACTTAGTCACTTCCCCTTGTTGATCTTGTATATGTCTTATGTGAGCCATTTCGAAATCCTTGCCCTTGATTTCCATCTGTAGCCTATTCACTGTGTCCTTTTTGTTTACTAACTTTGCCTCATGCTTCTTCAACTTCTTGTATTTTGGATCAAATTTTATCATGTAAACCTTATTGTTGTAAGTGTATTCTAGTAGGCAATGTAATGTTGAAGGGACTGCATTCATTTCATGAATCCATGGTCTACCTAAGAGAATATTATATGAAATATCATGAGGCATGATATTGATAGGAGTTTATAATGTAACCTTACCAACCTTACGAGCAATGTTATCACATCAAGCAATTGATTTCCCACAATATCAAAACCACAAATAGAAAAAGGGTCGGGTTTAATTTTAGTCTTTTATACTAATATTTTATCCAAAGATTCACATTACAAAGATTGAGTGTTGAACCATTAACAATGAGATTATGCCTAATCCAAAACTTTTTGATGATAGCCACTATCATTAAAGGATATGTAGTGTAGAAATTGTATCTATTTACATTTTCACACTTGTTTGGTCCCTTATAGTTAAATTGGAACTAATTGTGCCTTAATTTAGTGTTGTAAAATGTATTTATTTACAACTTCACACTTATTTAGGGATCCTTTAATTAATTGAGCTTAATTGTGCCTTAATTGCCCCTTTAATTCATTTTCCAAGCCTATTTAATTACGTTCTTTGAAGAGGAAACCCAACATTCATTAATGCCTTAACATAGCACTTCTCATTAAGCAATGTGTTTCCTTGGTTTAGGATCCTGATTAAAAATAGAAAAACAAAAAAATAGCAAAGCAACTCCAAATTACAATCTATGAAGTGCATCTAGAAGATTAAGCTCAATTCTGATGGAACTAGAAGTCAAATTGTAGATCTAAGAATGGGAAAGTGATGTGTACTAGTCACCAAAAGTGCTTTTTCAAAGCTTACTAAGGACTCATTCACCCTATATGGAAAATGAGTCCTAGATAGGACTTCTAAAAATTTGTTTATGGGTTTTTTTTTGCTGTATCTACACTCCTATATTCTCAAATCTCATAGTTGGAACTTCAGAAATAAATCCTATAGTTCAGTTTCTATGAAATTGCAAGAATGGTGACAACAAATGCAACTTTGATACCTTTTCAATTTCTCTTCAATATATCTTCCAACTAAAATCTGCAAACACACATCAAGAGAGAAAAATGTTTTCTTATTAAGTGAATGGGGGTTTGCCTTGGTCAAACCCCTTTTTGTTAATTAAACCCTATAATGAAATGAAATAACATGAAGGAATGATGAATGACCAAGAGGTGTCAGAACTCACCAAACCATTTTTTGAGTCTTGGAATATGGATCTACAACCTATATGAAATGGCTTTAATTGTTGTGGATCTTGATCTTGAAACTTGACTTGAAACAATTCCTTTGAATGCTTGAATGGATCTTGAACACTACATCAACATAGTAGCTCAAATAACATGCAAGTTGTAAGAATAATTTGACATGATAATGGGATCTTGATTTCTGCAATAAATCTTCACTAAATATCCTCTTGAAATGCTCTTGATAATTCTCTAGCTTGATCTCATGAATTCACATAAAAATTCCAAGATGAAACATAGTAAAATGACCTCTTATTTATACATATGTTAACATTAATTCCCAAAATTCAAATAACACAAGCTAACATGTGAATAAACATTAGAAATCATTGATATACCACCAAAAAAATATTTCAAATTTAGGTCCTAGGCCTAAGTGAGGACCCATTCGCCCTTGGGTGAATGGGTCCTAGGTCACTTACCTAGGACACACATTCTCCAATGTTAAGTGCTATGTTATGGAATTGATGAATGTCAGGTTTTAACCTTTGTAAATTGCAATTAATTAGGCTTGGATTTGAATTAAAGGGGCCAATTAAGGCATAATTAACCTCAATTAATTAATAAAGCCCTATATTAGTATGAAAGTGTAAAGGTATGCCTTACAACATGAAAAATAAGGCACAATTAATTCCATTTAATTTAATAAGGCCCTAAACTTAATGTGAATATGTAAAATACATATTACAACACTAAATTAAGGCATAATTTAGTACTTTTTATCATTAATTATTCCCAAATTAAGTGTGAAAAATGGATACTTTTTCCTACACTACATCTAGCCCCCACTTTAGTGATAGTATGACCTTGTGTCAAACTCACACTAAAATAGACATTCAAGACACTTATGTATGCAACAACAACAAAGATACTCAATCATACAATAAAAAAACCTAGAATAAAGGGAGGTGGATTAAGCTTTGACTATCCCAACATGATGTGGAACATGACTATTTTTCCAGGGAAGAGGTGGATCAAGCTTTGATTGTCCCAACGCGATGTGGAACATGGTTGTTTTTCCTCGTTTACAAGAGGAACTCGATGTCCACTATGAAAATGATGCATGTGCTCACGTTGGGCTAATGGAACCTTAGATCATCCACTAGGTGAGCCCCAAGGAAAGTAGCTTAGTGAGAAAGTCTAGCCTCTATCTCATCTCTCACTCTACTTACCAAACTGAAGCTATCCTTCTAAAAATTTCGATAGGGTGCCACACACATTTCAGTTTCGAGCTTCACAAGGTTATCAAGTTGTATTATGCTAAACAATTATGAAAATTATATATGGGGTTTTTTCCAAAGAGATATTTCTTACTTCGTGTAAGGTTTCTTCTTAGGGATCATCATGCTTAATGTATCCAAGAGAGGACAAGTCCAAGATAGAAATTTTGCAACTTAGGGAATGCAATGCATAGCATCCCCACTAAGAGGAAAGCCATATTCTAAGAAATATCATGCTCTCAGAGGACTTCAAACCCAATGACACCACCAAGAAAATAATGCATCACAAGAAGTAATAAAATTTTACAAAGAATGCGGGGACACTAATGTATGCCCCCACTTTAAAGGAATTTCTAACACCATTGTTGTGAGAAATAAATTTAAAGTAGAAGAAGGCATGAGGGCTTACTCAAAAATCCCTAACCCAAGTCATATGTTTCCAAATGAAGTTGCATCATTTAAAGGGGTTTCCCCCCAAAAAACATAAGGGATCTATACATTCAGGGTCAGTATATCTTTGCTACAATGTTGTTATAGAGTGTGGAAACATCATCCTTCCCTAAATACTCACATAATAGGAAGAATGACACATAAGGAGTGAAAACAAAGAAAATATTTTGGGTCAACATGGAAGAGACCTAATTTTTTTGATTCCTTGCATCATCACCATGCCTTGCATCATCCAAAAAAGGAAAACACAAGACAAGTGAAAATATAAAATGTTTATGACATAGACAAGAATGTAGATACGTATAGAAGAACGAACATGAAGAGAGAGAAAAATCAAATAGAATAGTACACGTGATCAAATTACACACCTTCAATCAAACAAAGAAAAATGAAAAGGAAAACAAAAAAAAATACTAGTAAGGCACATGCAAGTCAACCTATAGGAGTTCATCTGCATCCCTATCTTGTTCAATGTATGCGAAAGGAGGACAACTAGCCAAAGGGAAAATGTCAAGTTCCTAACCAGGACACACACCAAATTAGACACTCTTATTAGTATAATCATCATTTATGTTCATAGAAGAGGAAAATATTAGATTTAGCTCATTATGCACTTCCTCATCAATCTTAGAAATTTCAATGTCAACATCCAGATTAATCACAACAGGAGGTCTAATGACAATATCCATAGAAGTTTTCTTTTGTTTATGATATGGCAAGGGTGAAGAGACATTATGCACTATGAGAGATAATTTTGGATTTTGATTTTCTATGTTATTTTTTTCTTCTTTTTCTTGTAATGAATGAGCAATAGCACGATGTCTACACCTACGCTCTCTAGAATTTTGATTTATTTTTATGTGGTTTTCAAGTTGTGTTTTTGTAGGAGCAAGTTTATCAACCATAGATTTCTTATCTTCCCTTAAGGGAGGAATAGAAGGACCTAGTGGGGGTTTCTCAACCACTTTTGCTTTATCTTTGTAATATTTTTTAACTTTAGGAGGCACAACAAGATTGGTTTGGTTATCTCATGGTCTCTTATATGAAGTGGGTGAAGGATCTGTAATAGGCTGGTCTTGGGTATTTTTAAGGGCTTTTGGTTCAATCATGGGATGAGGCATATTTCCAAGGGATAATTCTACTATATGCTTTTTCCTTAAAAAAATTATAGGATTTGAAAAATAAGTCTTCGTGGGGTCTAATAGGTTCAATAGGCTCGAGCCAAAATAAATCCAATGAAAAGTTCCCATGGGAAGACACAAGATTAAAGCCACTATGATGCACTATAAATATCTCATTTCCAAATGGAAACTTTAAACATTTATGCACAATCAACAAGATGACATTCATGGAGTGAAGCCATGGATAGCCTAACTTCACATGAAATTGGTCCAATGATAGGACGATGGTTAATGAGATAGCTAATTCTTTCAATATATCCTTTAGAGGGAGATTTATCAAGTGAATCATAGGGCACACAAAGCTATTATGCATTTTGATCCATGCTTTCAATTTGTCATATGTATCTTGATAGAGTTCATGCACAAATAGGAATTCTTCAGTGATCACATTCTCTACACAAAAGGGATCAATTAATATACCATTAGTAGGCTTGTCAATGATTCTTCTAGCTATGTAAAGAGGACCATCGGGTGCATGTTTAAGTATATCTTGTTGTGAGAAAGAACTATCAAGTCACATTTTAGTTGGGCCCTCATGAGGTTTAGCATCAATAAAGTTGACCAAGGTATGCATATTATCATTATCTTTATTTTTGAAGTTTTTGTTAAGGATGTAAGTGAGGCTATAGAAAATATATATTTCTTGTTCATTCTTAAGTAGCTTTCTTATATTAGCT
>VDFB02368392.1:0-49463 GCA_007258455.2 Sequoia sempervirens
CTTCTTTTGTCCATTTGAATAATTGATCCTTTTTTAGCATCAGGGCGATTGGTCTAATTATTCCTACAAAATCAGAAATAAATTTGCTTACAAAGTTAACCTTCCCCAAAAAAGATTGGATCCCTTTCTTGTTGACTGGTAGAGGAAGTTCTCTGATTTCCTTTACCCGCTCAGGATCAATTGCAATTCCTTCTTTGGACACTACATGTCCCAATAATTTTCCTTGCTGTACTCCGAAGACACATTTTTTCAGGTTCAAGGATGGCTGCGAACTCTGGCATTTTGAAGAAATATTTCTCTAGGTGATCAAAGTGATCATCCTTATGTTTGGAGAATACAGTCAGATCATCCAAATAGATTAGGATAATCTTGTTGATCAATTCGCTGAAAGCAATATCCATTGCCCGCTGGAAAGTGGCTCCCGCATTTAAGAGGCTGAAAGGAATTTAGCATATGCGAATGTTCCCCACTTGGTAGTGAACATTGTTTTGTGTCGATCCTCTTCTTTGACCTAGATCTGGTTGTAACGGGAGAAGCCATCCAATAGAGAAAACATTTCTGATCCTGCCATTGTTTGCAAGATTGAATCCATGGAAGGCAACGGGTAGTGGTCCTTTAGGGATGCTCTATTCAGGTCTCAGAAGTCAACACATAGGTGGATATCTCCGTTCTTCTTTTAGAATGGAACTAGGTTGGATACCCAAGTGCTATGCCTGATCGAGAAGATGATCTGAGATTGAATTAGCTTTGTCAGCTCTTGTGCCATCAAGGCTTCAATATTTGGATTCACTGGCCTCTGCTTTTGGCAGACAGGTTTTGCACCTTCCATCAACTCTATTGTATACTGGATGATGTTGGGATCATATCCCTTGAGGTCATCATATGACCAGGCCACTACTCCTTTATACTTCTCACAAAAGTTGATGAGCCTTTCTTTATCATGATGCGGAACATCCTTCCCTACTTTGAGCTTTCTTCCATCTTCGACCTGAAGGTCCACATAGTCACTTTTGTCTGCTATAAAATTTCTCTTATCATTCCTCACATTGTTACAATCAAACAAGTTTTCGAGAGTGACTAGCCCCTTTGGAAGCTTGTTAGACCTCAACTAAATGATTTTTCCATCGTAGGCCTCGACAATCTTCGGTTGGAGTTGATCAACAAACTCTCTTGACTGATGGATGAATGAGGCAATGTGTTCATCACTGTCGAACACTTGCCAACTCTAATCATTATCTAGAATTTTTGGTTGGACTATCACTCGTACAGAGTGTTTGTTATGAATTAGGTCGGAGGTAGGATCAAATTGAGATCCGATTGCGGCAGTGTGGTCCACATCAATATTTTGTTCTCAGGGCATTGTCTAGATGTTGAAGGCTTCAAAACCTTCGATCAGGTCCTAGACTCGATGTCTATAGGATCGCATGCAAACATTCTTGGCTGTGAAGAGACCTCAAACTTGATTAACCACTAGTTCAAAATCTCTGAACACCATTAATTGATTTATTCCCATCCGCTCCGCAAGGCTTAAACCTTGCACTATGCCTTCATATTCAACTTAATTGTTTGAACAAGTGAACTGGAAGCAGAAGGATCTCAATATCTTTTCATTGTGTGGGGATATCAAACATATCCCAACTCCTACACCTACTTTGCATATTGCTCCATTGAAGTGCAACATCCATAGCTCTGAGGCTTTATCACTTTTAGATTCCTTCATGACCTTCAGAATCTCTTGATCTTAATCATAGATGACATAGGTGCCTAACCCAATAGCATGATAGTTTCCAAAAGGATCAGTGTTTATGTATTCGCCTAAGAGGACCTCTTCTTGATCGGTTTGATCCCCAGTCACTTTTTCATTCTCTAGTAACTTAGTGCAATACACTTCCTCCTTGGTGAAAGAAGTATGGGCATCCTCAAAGTTGATCATGGCTTCATCAACCACATGCTTCAAATGCATAGGTTTAGATATTATCTTCATTTTAGCTCCATGCTTGGTCCTGAGGATCAAGTGTGACCAGTCCAAAGACAAATATATGCCTATATTTGAAGTGAGTTCCTGGGATAGGCAGAGGCTGAACATGGGAGGAACATCTATGATCATAGTATCTTGTAGAACTATGATGCTAGGGCAGGAAAATAGGGTCAAGGGAAGGTCCTTGATGACACCTACAGTTTTGACCTTTTTCCCATCAAGTTGCATAACCCCCCTTTTTAAAGGTTCATAGCTAAGTCCTAGGGCTTTATCTATCTACTTGGGCATGACTATGGTGCTAGCACCAGAGTCAATCATGCAATTATGCAGTAGTTTCTTCCTGAAAATAAGAGTTAGGAAAAAGGGTTTTAGTTTCGGCTTATCTCTGACCTCGGTAGAGGCTTCCTCTGTGCTATTTGTGAGAACTTTGGCAAGAGGTGATGGATCAATGGCATTTCCCTTAGATGACTGCTCCATTGGCTCAATGATTGGATCTTCCTGGAGAGCCTTCTACAGCAATGTCTTCTGCTCCAGAATAGCTAAGATATCCCACAGGGACACATTAGTGGAGGATTTTTTAATTGTTCCACCACATTGAATGGTGGCAGATTTGAAGGCTTCTTCTCTTTAGCTCTAGTTATAACAATTTCCCTTCGTGGTTGTATAAATGTGGAGGTAATAGGTGTTTGGTTGGAAGCACTTTTGGGCTACAGACTGACTGGTTGCAGTGCGACTGATTCACCCGTGAACCTCCTCTTTGAGTGATTGTTGTAATCAAACTGCATTTGCAGGGTTTTTCGATGTGGATGCATTGTTGGAAAACACCTCCTCTTCTTCTTCCATCCATGAGAAGAGTGCATGATCGAGTGTAATATTTGTTTCTTGCTCCAAGGAAATCCCTTGAATTTGTGGGGTGAGTACCACGTTTTACATTTGCGGAGAGACATATAAATAACCTCCATGGTTCAACGTTGCGCCTTGGCTGTGTTGTTCTACCACTTTTTGTTGTAGGTTGTCACACGAGCAGTTTTGGGGAATATGTGCGTTGCCATAGGGGAAGCACCAGGGGTTGATGTCATCAACTAAATTTTTTTCCCCACCGTTAGTTCTCTACTCGAGCTTGGGTTAGCACCTTGCATCAGAGTAGGCACTTGTACTATTTGATTAGTTGTTTGCACTTGCGGATTTGTGCGCGAGCCTCCTTGGTTTTGCTAGTAAGAAGATCTTGTGCCCTGATAATTTTGGTAGGTTGGCTTCAGAGGTGCAAACTGGTTCCACTTGATGACAATTATTTTGTTGGTGATGGTCTGCAACATTTCCTTGATGTCACTCATCTCATCTTTTGAAGAGCCGGATGTAGAAGAAATGTTCTATGGTGTGCCCAGATATGTGTACATAGATTGGGGGAGCGGGCACATTGGTAGATGGCATATCCTAGATGGGAAATGATATCTCAGGAAACATAGGCATGATGGGCCGAGGCAACAACTTTCTGGCGTCTATCAGATTGTTCTCTGATTTGACTAAGATGCTGTATGCACCCGATAGAGTGGTTTCGCCAAGGGACTGGATCATCATTGAGATGTCAACGTTGATGGATTTCAAGTAGAACATGAATTCCAAATCAGCCGGCGGGTGGATAGCAGCCTGAATTCTCTACCAAGTTATATGGAAACAAGCGTTGAAGTTAGTCATGGCTTCATATGGGGCCCGCTTTATGATTTCCAATTGATGATATTGTGAAGACCTATCTCCATCATTTGAGAATATTTCATAGAAAGGGTCTCCGAGTTGATCCCAGGTAGCAATAGTATTAGCTTGTAGGGTTCGGTACCAATCTGACGCTTTACCCCTGAAAGAGGCCGCAAGCAACCTTAGCGCTATATTTTGGTATGTAACTTCATGCACCAAACACATGTTTGCCACATCTTGCAGATGTTCGGATGGTGTTCTTGAGCCATCCCTAGTAAATTTAGGTATAGCCTTTAAAGCAAAGACCGGGATAGGGGCCCAAATGATGGGTGCTACTGGTGCTACAAGAGGACTTCTGACATCCCATGCCACATTATTTCTGTTACCGATTGGCAACATGGCTAGAAGAAGGGGTGAAGGGAGCAAACCGTTCACTATATGATTTCCGACTTGTACTATTCCAAGTGGCAACACTAAAAAACCAGGGTTATTCGCTGTTTGGGATCTAGTAATAGGCCAATGGCTCATACACCCTCTTTAGGTTTAGATACATTTAAGCATTCCCACCGAGCATGCCAGAAAAAAAAAACTGTTGATGCCAAAAATTGGAAAGGTAACAACCTTTATGAGAAACTCAATTAATGGGGGGACCAATTGCGCTAAACTGAGTGACCTCCGGATTGTTAAAGAAGTTGGGTTCTTCTGTAATTGGGGTTTTGGAATGGGAAAAGGAAGGAGATATAAAAAATAAAATTTAACTAAGGCGATGCACCAAGACTTAGATGTAAGGCATGATGAATCTATCTTTTGGATGTGATTTAAGGGCATGTTCAACAATTTTCTATGTCACAAAATAACAAAAATCAAAGATGAAATTCTCGTACACATTTACTAAAAAGAAGAGTCAAATACATGGTCTAAACCAGTAAATTTATATTCAAATCATAGAAGTTCCGTAAATAAACAATTCAGTACAATAATGGCACAATATAATGTTTTATCAAACAGTCTAAGAAAATAGAAAGGCCGAACAATGACATAGTTTGAAAGTATTATACAATAATCTAAAAGCAATACAAAAGGATTGGTGTCTTTCCCCTAATTTTTTTGTATCTTCCGAACTCATTTTCAGAAGGAAGAAGTAGTATATATAGATAAAAAATCCCATCGCCTGGTGGGCAATAACAGAAAAGATTATGTATCATGAGCAATGATGCTTGCAACAATAATTTCCCTCGGTCGTTGCAACATAAAAGATTCAAGCCATGAACGTGGTCACACTCAAGCCAGATGCATCCCCTACAATTGATGGAAGTGGTCCCAAAAAAACCTTGTGTAGACATGTTTCATTCACCCACGAAGGAAGTTAGAACATGTGGCAATCTGGTAGGGCACGCTGCTCGCTCTCTCCTTCCCTTTGATAGAATTCCCGCAGAGGAGACATGTGGTGGCAGGTCGGAGCCTATGGTGAATTCCTCCCTCCTTATGATGAAAAACTGCCTGGTGAAGACACGTGGAGGCATCCTCCACTATCGACATTGACTGTGGGGTCCGCCAAAATGTGTACATGGATGGAGGCAATGTGGGATGCAGACGGGGCCCGATTGAAAAGCGAAGGGAAGCAACATTGAAGTGCCCATGGTGAAGAAACATGGAAGCATGGTGGGGGCTGGTAGGAGAGTGAAGGAAGAAATTTCTGCGAGGAGCGCTTGGCAGACACATGGCAGCAACATATCAAGTTTTTCAAATAGATGGGGCGAGGGTCAATACTTAGCAAAAAACCACCCAGAGGGAGCTTGAGGAATTTTATGTCCACATGTATACTTAGTAATTGTTATGGATCTGCTACAAGGATTGCCTCCCAAATTAAATCATGATTATGCTATTCAACTAGTACCAAGAACTATCCATCATCCTTCAATTCTTCTTTGAGGGTATGTACCAAAAGGTTAGAGAAATAAAAGAACACATTCATAACCACTAGGGGCTAGTCTTTAGTTTTAAGGAGAAAAAGGTTAGAACACATAATATAATGAAGCAACATGCTAATGAATGTATAATTTCAACCACGAGAGTTACTAAAGCTTGATGAGAAAAGAAAAATCACTTTGTAAATTAAATGAATCCTTCAAAGATACACTAAGAGGATTTAGATGAGGATGAGTATAGTGTTAGAGTCACTCAAGGACTCAAGCCTCCACGATCACCTACAAAAACCAAAAACAACCTTCTAAAAGAGGGAAAATAAAAAACACATATTTACAATAATGGATGCAATATGACCAAAATGCAATACTCAACATTGTAGTGATATATTGGATTGTAGTGATATATTGGACTAACTCAACTAAACTAAATTCTCTAGGATATGCAAATGATGCCTCACTTATAAAGGAAAAACGTGGGATAGGATTAGAAAAGATCATGACATTCATCTTAATCCTATATAATGAGATAACTACCCTAGAAAAATATTAAATGAATTAGGAAAGAAGAATTAAATGCCAAAAGATAAGATAAGATCTAGTGACAACTAATGCTTAACTAGAAAGATTCCCTCTTATGACCTAAGTAGACTTAACATGTAAATCTAGGACCTAGACAGGTAAAACACTTATTTACACCAACAACCCCCTTTAAGTACAACTTAGAGAGTTGATTATTATGCAAAGATGCAAGGATGGGTCCCAACTATAAAGCCATGTTAGTTAGGTCCATGTACATGTGTAATGAAATCTATCACAAACAAAGAAAAAGACAAAATCTAGTGGGATAAAAATCCTCCCTAAAAGAGAGATAAAATACAAAATACTCTCAATGATGCATGAGAGGGATAAAACCCCATGCAAGGAAAATGACCCCCCATAATAGAGAAGAAGAGACCATGTAGCCTCCCTTAATGGTGAGTCTATTGTAATGGTATAAGCTCAACATTAAGTGTTGAAGATAATCCAATATTGTTGAGCAATATTCCTCCCCTTAGGAAGAAATAAAATGAGGATGATATGCATGATTTATTCCTTGAAAGGAATATGTGGGAAGAAGAATGATATGTGATGTCTATGAATGATGCTCAAGTGTCTCCATATCAATGCTAAAAGTTGACACACTCCAAACAGACATTCTAAGCCACACAATTGAAGATGTTAATCCAAAATATCCTAAAGAAAGACGTAGAACACACTCCAAAGATAAGGGTGCCTCATTTAAAGAAAAATAAGCCTCCTCCAAATGTTGTCCAAAAGTATCCAAAATCATATCAAGCTTCAATCATGTAGATAATGAACAAGAGGGTTGGAGTAGTCCCTCACAACAACTAAAGAAGGATCATTTCCATTAAAGAGAAGATGCATGCAATCAATGGTTTCTCCCAAACTTGAAATGTGGGACTCAACAAACAAACCACCAATGTCTGTCAAGTATGTATCCCAAGTAGATGTAGGTGGAAGACAATATAGATCCTGCTACATTGAATCACAAGAGGCCAACATTATGCCAACATGAGCATCAATAAATTAAATAAAAGATGGAGGAGATGAAATGCAAGGATCAAGAATGGGATCCAATGTGAGGAATCCTAAGTACAAGAATCCAAATGTCTCCTTTGAATCATGGTTCACACAAGAAGTGTGATCAACAGTCAAAGGACCAATGTCACCATCAAAAGAAAAATCTACAAAGGTATACAATCAAGATGAATGATCAACCATCCTAGTAGAAAAAATCTCTCTACTCTCCAAGTCTCTAATGATAATTGAATTAGGAGTGAACTCCATCTAGTCCTCCCATCTCCACCATCTTTAATATAATATATGGAAAGAATATTTTTTGAAAGGTAGACACAAAATATCATTGAAATTTTCCTCCCCAAAAGCAATAGACTCCTTCCCAAGTACAATCATGTATGTATTGCTTCCCATAAAAATAAGAAAAATAGTACAAGGCTCAAAAGAAGAGAATATATACCATGAAGATGTCATATGATGAGATGCTATTGAATATATAAGCCATCTCCTTGATCCATTGACCTAAAAAATCACAGAGTTGTTCCCTTTTTTCCTGTTGTAGAAGAAAAACCGACATGAAAATTTCCCTTAATAGAATATTTTGAATAAGAAGAAGAACGTGACTCAGATATTCTAGAAGGAAAATCAATATGATTCTTTGAGAAGATGTTTCAACTTATCAAGATCCTTCTTATAACAAGAATATTCATCATGCCCAAGCTTCTTACAATATGAACAAGTAGACTTCTCCTTCTTAGGTGATTTATTTGTGGAAGAGGATTTGTTCTTTGGTTGATCTGAATATGGATTTTTCTTAGATTTCTTTTGTTTCTTATCAATATCTTTTTATTCTTTCACCTAACTAGCCAACAATGCCTGAGATTTAGAAGACTTGATGAGATCCATCAAGATAAGCTTTTGTTTCTCATGCATTAACATATCCGAAAATGATGCAAATGAAGGTGTAGAATATGAAGACCCCATAGTCAACCTATGAGTATGAAAACTAGAAACAAAAGCAACATAATCAAGACCAATTTTGTTCAATTTATTGTAGACCAACTGAATATTCTTCTTATCAATTCCATATTCTTTACATTGATCTCTTAGATCATTAGCCTTAATGATGTAGTCCTAGATGTTGTCAAATTTCTTAGGATCAAGGCTCATTAATTCATTTTTAATTTGATAGATTCGTGCTTCATTTGTAGTACCATATAGTGTTTTTAATTTGTCTCAAGCCTCATGAGAATTATTACATGGTTCAATATGGAAAAAAAATCTTGATAGACTAGTTTACAACTATATCCAAGACCTTTGGTATGTTCAATCATCCATTTTATCTTTTTATCTACATTTGTAGGTTTAGGTACCTTATTTTCAACATATAGAGAGTGACTTTCATTCATTACAATACTCCATGCATTTTGATGCCATGTTGAATTTATATAATGTTAGCAAAGGAATCATAGAATGATTCATGAAAAAAGAATAGCACAAGTAAATAGATCAAAACAATGCACCAAGAGACCCCCAAAAATCAATCAATTAATAATCCGCTAATAATATGATGTGGCACTTTATATGTAGTGCATTTATAATGCCAAAATTGTGTTTCAGATTTACAATGCCAAGATGGATCAAAGATGGAAAAATTACAACAATATCTCAAAATGAGATATTCAAATTGAAGGTAACCTCTCCCAATAAGATCTAGATTGAAAATGAAGCCTTCCCAAGTGGACAAAGCTTCTCCAAGTTGCAATATGTCCAAGTAATCACTATGATACAAAATTGTACAAATCTAAATAAAAATACTTGGGACTAAATTTAGAAAAAGTACATGAATAGAAATTTAGAGCTCTCGAATACCTTTCCGCCATAAGAATTGTGAAAATTGAAAATCATGGAAAAAAGTTATGGGCTTAGAGGTCCAAAAATGAAAATCTGACTTCAAACAAAAATAAAATTTAATTGAGGAAAAATATAAAAAACCGGATCACACCATCATGAAGTGCTTAGAACTAGCTTTCCATTGATATCTTTTGTGCAAAATTTTGACACTCGAGTGAAAAGTTATGTTCCGTAGAAAAACATCTTATTAGGGTTTTCAGGGGACAAGATTAGCACCTAGGCGGCTAAGCCATTGGTCCTTAATATGACCACCCATAAGAAAAATTAAATATATTGTAGCCTTGTAAATTGTCAACCTTGACAATTTCACACTATGTTTTGCTCCCCTTTAAGGTATTCAACCTAATTAAGCATTCAACTTCCTAAATTATGCATTCCATAGATTATTTTAAATATTTTTCGACAATTTGCAAGCATAAAATAAATTCTCTCATTTAATACTTTGTAACTAAATTTTAAATTTTTCAAAAATAAGGTTGGGACACTAGTGGCTAGGGTGCCTATGTCCCCCTATTTTGGCTCCAAATTCAAATATGTCAGTTGTGACACTTTATTATTTGAAATTCAAATACTTAAAGTCGACTGTTAGGATTTAATTTTTAGGAAATTGAATAAATGGCTATAAATACCTAGTTATTGGATCATTTGAAAATTAATAAGCAATAAGCAAAAATATTGAGCAAATAATATTATCAAGAGCACTATTGAGCATTCAAGAGCAACATTTTTAGACCATTATTACAACAATTCAAGATCCAACATCATGTCAAATTTTATGCATGTTCATGTTGTTTTGTGAAGGCTAACATTTTTGTAGGTCTCCAAGCATCCAAGCATTCAAGAAAATCTATCAAGCAAGATCCAAGATCCTTGAAGTGATGTGTATGACTTCATTCCTTCAATGAAGCCATTAAAGGGTGGCAAGTTATAACATTTGGTTCATTCATCATTTACTTCCTTTCCATTATTGGTTTATCATTGGCATTGCCATTTTTGGAGTGGAAACACTTACATGATGTTTGAATGAGGCAAGCCCCTATACAACACAACATTTTCCCCTCTTTGTGAATATGCAGGTTATAGGTTGAAGTGGATCAAAAGAAGTTTGAAGACACTTTGTTCATTATTGCATTCAAAATCCTAGTCCTTGACAACCCACAAAAACTCAATTTCAAAAATATTTAGAAGTGATATGGATAGTTTGCAAGTGGGAAACAAAACTACAAATTTGACATCAGAGGACTGCGAAAATAGATCCAAAAAACCCATAGTAGGACATTGGTGCCCCTGGAGGAAATGTCCCAACAAATTTTGTTGAAATTCATACCACAAGTGCACAATGTCCTCCCCTTTTTATTTTCGGTGTCCAATTTCCTCTATGCTATTTCAAATTTGTTATTTTTGCATAAAAGTGATTATTTGCATCATTAGGACAACTAGATCATTGTATTTCATAATTAGGTCATTTCCAAATTTGGTCAAGGGTAGGTTGACTCACCTTTCAGGTAGTAATTCAATATCATATCTTGTCCAAATCCATCAAACTTCCATCCCATTCCATCTTCTTGCATATTCACATCACATCTTGTCCATAATTTAATGAAATGAAAATATTTAGGGAAAGGTTTCAAACCCTAAGGCCATAAATCAAAAAGGGGTTCCCTTTCTACACCATTTCATTTTGGTGAACTTGACCTATTAAAATTATATACCTTCTGAAAATTCACCCTAGATTTAGGTTTTGCATATCATTTTGTTTCATTTTTCATATAGGGTTTCATTTTTTTTTCATAAAAAGTCATAAAAATCTAAAAACATTGCATTCATATTGCATCAATAGGGTTTGTTTCAGTTATTTTAGCTTATATTTACATTTAAAATTGCATTTATAAGTTGCATTAGGTCATTTAAATCTAAAAAACAAAATAAAAAGTGTCATTTGCATCTATTTATGTGTCTTGTATATTGTTAAAAAGTAAAAAATTGCATAGTTTTGTTTGAAGCTTGGATCAAATCATCATTTTTAGCTTCTTGCATCTCCATATCATTCAATTAGTTCATTCTAGATCTAAAAATTGTATTTAAAATTTTTCATTCATCATTCATACATTTTCATATTTGCATTTTCATTGCCATAGTCATAAAATCACTAAAATTTGGAAAAATATTCATTGCCAAAATTGTCTGTACTTGAATATGAGAATCTTAAATAGTAGTAAACACATTCAAAATTTGAATTTTCAGACACCCTATCTAGGACATAGGCACCCTAGGTGCCCCTGTCATGCATTTTGTGCCTAAAATTTGCACCAAATTTCTATCTTTGTGTTCTTTGTTGGATTCTGCTGTTTGAATTTTGTTTTTGCACTTCAAAACTGCCGTTTACTTTTTGTATTGTTGTATGTTTACATTCTTCCATTCACAATCCTAAAATCATTAAAATTTGGAAAACAATTCATTACTATACCTATCTACAACTAAAAATGGAAACCTTATACAACATAATAGTCAATCAAACTTTAAATTTTGTGAAAGCCTGCTTAGGACATAAGCACCCTGGGTACCCCTATCCTACCTTTTCTGGCTCAAATTTCTATTAGCTATCTGTCTTTGTGTTTTCTTTTGATTTTTGATTTTTGAGTTATGTTTTTGGCTATCTTACTCTATCTATTTATTAGTTTAGTTTTCATCTTGAGTAAAATAAGTGTTTTTGAACTTGTATGAGTTTCATGACCTGGTGTTCTATTGCTAATACTTCAGTAAGATGCAGTTCTAGACTTATGGCATCCAACACTAGCTCCTTCATGACAAGTGTTATTGGTAATCAACCCATTTTGGACTCTATTTCTGATGTTACCATACCAATGAAAACCTCACAAGCACCTACCTTTACAGATGTAAAGACTATGGTTGCCCATGTTCTTGAAGAAAAACTAAGAAAATTGGAAAAATACTTAGGAAAACTTCAAGATTATGTGATTACTGAATACTTTGCTAGTACAAAATTCCTATAATTGAGAACACGAGGAAAATGCTTAACGATGATCATGGATTAGAGTTTTTGTGTAGCATACCCTATATAGTTGATAATAATATACCTATAATGGATAGTTGTGCTCAAGCTTTGGGATAGACTCAAAGTCAAGGAGGAAGTCAAGTCTCTCCTCCTACCACCATATCCTCTACTCCTATATTCACAAATCTAATTGTTGCTTCAATAACACAACTAACAATTGGCATAACTTCAACAATAGGTCTCTCCACTAGACATCCTTATGGTTTTGGATCTTCCCATATTACACCTCAAGTTTCATCCCCCCTCATAAATTTTCCACATAGTATCCCACCTAGCACATACACACTTCCACCATATTCACCTCATTCCCAAAACGTATCAACCAATGATTCCATCATCAACCAAATTTTTCCAAATGTAACCTTGCTTCAACAACAAATATCAATCTTGAACCAAAACCAAAATAGACAACCATTGCAATATATCAAAAGCAACCCATTGTCACTTAAAATATTGAAATCACAAATTCCACAACACATAGAGATACCCCAATTTGACAAGTACAATGGTAAAGGGGATCCTAAAAATCACATATCAGCACATACTACCATGTGTAGTGACTTTATCCTTGAGGATAAGCTCCTAAGTAAAATTTTCCCTAGGTCAGTGAAAGATATGGCCTTGGAATGGTTTTGTGCATTAACCAATAACTCAATCCACCCATTTAATGAGCTTGTTAATGCTTTCCTCAAGCATTTCCAAGTAAACATTGGTCCCAAGATCAACATAACTGATTTAATGCAATGCAAACAAAGAGAGGGTGAAAAAGTTATAGATTTCATAAGCCGCTATTAGTTGATATTATCACAAGTTAATCTCACTCTTCCTAATGTGAAAATCCAAAGAATTTTCATTGATAACTTGCAAACTAACATAAGAGAAAAATTGCTATTAATGAAATTTTCATCCTTCATAAGTTTGTGTATGGCACTTTGTGACTATCAAAATTTGATTAATAAGTATCAAGAAGCATCTTCATCGGCTCATACTGAGATATTTGAACTTGTACCTTAAAATGACTATCAACTGTTCAAAAAGAAAAATAAAACTTTTATCAAGTTTCATACACCTCAAATAGCCAACCACATTGAACCTCAAGTTGTTGCCATAAGTCACACTCCATACCAACTTAGACCAAGAGATAGGTAATTCACCTAGTTACTTGACACTCTTCACTCCATCATGCTGCAACTATTGAGTAAGAACCTAATCTGATTGCCTCCTGTTAAACCTATGGAAACAACCAAGTCTCTACCTCCAAATTTCAATCCAAACACCTTTTGTCAATTTCATCGCACAAATGGACATGTTATAGAATAATGCATGTGTATTAAACATCAAGTTCAAGACCTCATTGATTCTAATCACATCTAGTTGGCTGGTGTTAATGAACAAGGGAATAAGTCCGTTGCTCCACCTAACCAAAACCCTGTTGGAAGACTGAAATAACTGAGAGGGGGGGTGAATCAGTGATTTATAAAAGTCATAAACTTTTATAAAAACAAGAATTTGTGTTTACTTTTGAACCAAGAGGACAAATGACAGTATGTGAAGTGAACTTGACTTTTAAATCAAAACACCAAATGATAGCTCAAAGAATAAATTTGACTTGTGCATGAACAGTATTGTATTTGCATGAACCATGAATTAAACATGAAACATTAATAGAGGATGAACTTAACACTTTCACATGTATCAGAGCTCACATTAATAATATAACCTTTTATGCAAGAAATGTGCATTGACAGATATGAAAGATTGATATGAAATGTGGCATAACATTGACAAATATGAAAGACTGATAATTATGCATTTGATAACACATTAAAATCAGACTGATAAGAAAAATATCCCAAACATAAAATCACCACATAGCACAAAATTTTGTCTTGAGTGGAAAACCCTCCAGGGGAATAAAAACCACTTGAAAAATATTTCTTTATTAAGATAGAGCACCAACTCTACACAGTTCAGGAGCACCCACTCCAAGGAGCACCAACCCCTCACTAATTTAGAGCACCAACTCTAGGAGCACCAACCCCTCACTAATTTAGAGCACAAACTCCATTACAATGCAACACAATTACAATATTCTATCAGAACCCTAGAAGTGCAATATGCATTCCTAGAATTTGAATAGAAGACTATAAATATTTTCAATAAGCACATTGAAGAATGTTGTATGAGAATGAAAACATCTTCCTTAAATACAATAATCTAAGAATCATAATAAAATACTTTCAATGCAGTACTACTTTTGCACAATATGTCTGAAGCTTCATATTCCTCTCTCAGGTAACCCAGAAAAATGCCTGAGAACCATCTTTTAAATACACTGCGAATGATAACCTCTGTATGTAGTTTGAATAACTGTAGAACAACTTAGGTTAAGAGCTTTTAACAAACTCTTTTAACAAGTCTAAGCAAATACATCAATCTCAAAACCAAAAGAGAGTATACTCTGTTACCATCTGAGAAGAGATACCCAGAAACCCTAATGGGTTTATTTTAACCATAATCAACATGAGTTAATCTCTTAAAATGCCCTTAACAAAAATATTCCAAAACCAAGATTTTACTCAAATCCATACAAATTTTTCATTACCTGATCACGGTAGAAGATAACTGAATAAAAACCATAAAAACTTGTGGAGTAGTTCCACAACTACTCAGCTGAAGGACGACATCAAGTCTTCTCTATCCAACTTCCACAGTTGTTTACTTGTCCAAACACCACAGTCACATCTTTATCCAACTCAAAAACTTTCACTAACTCACCAAGCTCAAACAATGAGCTTATTCTTGCTATCTACAGTACTCGACTACAAAGTTTTTACCAGAAATTTGCATTGACAAAATACCTGTGGCGGTGGCTAAGGTTCCAGAACTTTACACAATGAAATTCAATTTTTTTTTCCCTAGTCTTTTCTTTCAAACAACATCATACTTCACATGATTTAAACAATCACTATAATACCTTTAAGTCCGCTGACAAAGACCTGCCAAGAAAAATTGACACCATAATAATGCTAATTCCAAAAAAGATACTATGATAGCTGTCGATGCCAAGTCACCATGTTACAAATAGTGGAATTTGACCTCTTTATCAATAATACCTGATACCTCAAAGTCATTTAACCTTAATACCATCATTTTCAGGACTTTTAAAAAAGTCTATTGATATTCAAACAATGCCTATATCACATGCTTAGTCTGCTCGATACTCATTATGGCCGAACCTTATTATCTTGTAAACATTATTCCCAAATCGAAGACTTTTATAATGCCGATGTCACATGAATACAATGCAAATATTTTAGCATTCGAGCCACAAAGTGACTTAAACGATGTCACATATATATTAAAAAAAATGATCAAACAATATTTCAAAACAAGTTGCCCGAAGCCTTGTATTTTGCATGCTTTTTGTATCATTTTATTTGTCTACTCAAGTAAAAATGCACCAATGTATAAACCAATGTATACCTCAAATATATTTGCTAGTATGTGAAAGTCATTGTGCATAAGTACATATGTCAAAGATATCTGATTTGTGATTTGAGATCATGAAAAAAAAGGATAAACCCAACTTGTAGCACCCTGTCAAAAATAGTAACAATATTAGTAACCAACATGTATCTGAAATAATAAGTGCAAGCCATGAACCATGTGCAAAAACCATGTGAACCAACTGTAAGCATCATATATCAAAAAAAGTTGAGAATGCATCCTATTAACATCCATCAAGCAATGCATCCTGTATATATTCTCCATGCCAACAAACCAACCACTTTTGACATCAAGGACAAACTAACACATAAACAACTGAGAGCCAACAAACTCCCCCTTTGTCCTTGATGGAAAAACACATCATCTCTCCCCCTTTTTGCCTCAAAGACAAAGAATAACATAGGAGAATGTGAAATGCCATGAAATAAACAACTAAAACCAACCAACACATATCTATATGAAAATAGAAGTCAAGAATCATATTATTACTTTAGTCATAATCAAGTAACTCTATGTTATATACCTCCTTGTGTTAATCACATGAGCAAACACAATATTTCTGCAGCCATAATACTGTCTCTATTATCGTACTGTCACTATTTTCTGAATGCCACCTTGAGAAACACAACACCCACAAATAGCTATTATCTTACACCGAGGAACTATCAGTATGTAAATATCATTAAAATCAAGTCTTGTGAGATCAAACTATCCAATGTATGCATCAATTGCACAACTTACAAATAACACTCCTTTGTCAAAGCACAAAGGAATATCATTGTCAAGCAAGAGCAATTGAGAAAGTAATAAATACCAGCCATACATCAATGATGAGATATGCGGATCACCAGATTACAACCAACAAAAGTATTTTGTACCATGAAATATGCAAGAAACCTCTCCCTATGATGATATAACACTATTCAATCCGTTTCACAAATTATCATGTACTAACATGTGTCCAAGCAACAAATATTACTTTCGATTTTGTTCTTAAGTAACTATCTCATGAAACCGAAACAATTTGATTTTCTTGGAATCATTAAAACATTTATACCAACTACACAAAAACCAAAAATACCCACAAAATGGCACACCATGAGAAATATCAAAGAATAATCACCGAACATGTCCAAGATGAACAGATAATACTAAGAAGAACTAGATGCAACCAAGAACTAAACCAATGCTTAAGAAAACAAATGGTGCAAACAGATAAGAACAAAAGTAGTGTATCATCATTATACCAGTATACATTGTAAATTCACAAGGATAGCTGAACCAAGGGTGTAGAATAGACATGAAGTCTCCCCCTAAGACCATGCATACTTTTAAACACATTCAGACAAGACTTTTTCGAGAAACCTTGAAACCTTGCAAATCTAAAATTGTTATAACTTTCATTGTCATTTCAACACTAAGATTCTCCTCAAAACAACATTCACTGCACTATACTTCCTTGTTTCACATTGCTTCATGAAGTAGAAAAATTGCATGACTTGGAAGAAAAACATAATATTTCTTCTCCATCTCCTGAGACATAGAGTTCTAAAAATTCTCTTCTCATATCATAGAGCCTTCCTCTTTATGAAGATAGAAAAATTAAGTGTTGACTGTCCAAACAACTGATATTAGTGGCAAAAAAATGAAATGAGTTTACCAATTCTCTGTTCATTCTCAAGAAAAAACTTTCTATATCTCTGTTGATATAATCAAGACAATATAAAAGTGACACACTAACACACAATCCTTGATGTAATGAAAATTGCAAATTATTCCAAAACACCAACTAAACTGCAAGGGTTTGATTGCAGTTTATACTTTCAGGGATATAAGATAAAACTTTAAAGCACACCCTACAATCAGAAAGATTGAGTAGTGAAAATAAATAGGAGGAAGATCATAGAGACTCCTCAATTGATCAAGAACTTTTACACTAGTCACTTCATAGATATTTCCTTGTGTCTGTGAACCAACAATAACTATTTCTCCTGATTTCTTTTTAATCTGACACCCACAATCATAAAAAAGAATACAAAAATCCTGATCACATATTTGTGTCACACTTAACAGATTGTGTTTTAAACCTGATACATAATAAACATCTGGCAAGAAAATGTTATTACCAAAAAACCATTGTGCCTTTTTCCATAAGTAATCATCATTACCAAACCATACTAAACAAAAATCACCAAATTCAAGTTCAGTAAAAATATTTCTGTCCCCTGTCATGTGATGAGAACAACCACTATCTAAGATCCATGTATTTTCAACTTTAACATGTAATTTAGTTTGATTAAAAACACCTTCTGGTTCTACATTGCTCCTTTTAGGCATCCAAACCAACTTAACTTTGTTTTGCATAGTTGTCTTAGAAAGACCATTCTCTTTCTTCTTGTAGGAAGCCTGTCTAGATCTGCCACATTTAGCTTTTACATTTACATCTAGAAAATCACTTGAATCATCCATATAACCAAGACCTGACTTGTCTTCATAAGACCTTTGTTTATTCAAAAGATCTGTAAATTTATCAAATTCCTTTCTAAGATTGTTGATTTTAGTTTCTAAGACACAACAATTTTCTTCCTTGAATTCCAATTGCATCCTTGTAATCTTAAGGATTTCAACTTGAAGTTTTAAGTCAGTAATTTCCTTTTCAGTGATTAGAATCTTACTTACTAGATTCTTAGTATCTTGCTCAATCTGCATTTTCTGATATACTAAGTCCTGTTTCAAATCTTGAACTTCACTTAGAGCAATTTTCAGTTCATTCTCAAAACCTCCCAATTCTTTATTAGAAGAAGAAGTCTCTGTAGGGCTATTTTCTTTTTTTCTTAGTTTTAAAAGCAGTTTCCTTTCCTATTGAATTGCTTTTACTTTTTCTCATTTCAAAAGCAGTAAGAGTTCCTTGTAAATTATCTAAGGTAAGCTGGTCAAAATGTTTCTTTTCTTCAAGGGATGATACCTTAGTTTCATTTTTAGGATGCAAGGTTCTAATGACCTTCTAGACCACATCAAATTCTTCTACTTGTTCTCCTAACCCTCTCATTGCATTAACAACTTCATCTATTCTCAAAAATTATTCAACCACTTTTTCATCATCCTTCATTCTCATTTCCTCAAACTGAGTTTTGAGAGTAAGCATTTTTGACTGTTTAACTTTGTCATTTCCTTGATAAATATTTTCAAGTTTTTCCCAAATTTCCTTAGCTGATTTGTAGTGCATGACTTTAACAAATACATTTTTGGTTAAACCACACAAAAGAGCATGTTTAGCTCTAGCATTAGTTTCATACTTCTTCTTTTCAACAGAATATGTGGTTATTGTGGGTGGAACAGTATACCCATCTAGAACTATGCTCCATACATCAAGATCAATTGAAACTAGATATGTTTCCATTATGATTTTCCAGAACACATAATTTGTACCATCAAACAATGGAGCTCTTGTCACAGAGGCACCTTCTTGAGCTTGTGACATGTTTGACAGACTTCCAAATACCATAATTAATCCTAGGTGGATTAGACCTATGAAAGGACCCTATGCTCTAATACCAATTGTTGGAAGATTGAAATCACTGAGAGGGGGGGGGGGTGAATCAGTGATTTATAAAAGTCATAAACTTTTATAAAAACAAGAGTTTGTGTTTGCTTTTGAACCAAGAGGACAAATGACAGTATGTGAAGTGAACTTGAATTTTAAATCAAAAAACCAAATGACAGCTCAAAGAATAAATTTGACATGTGCATGAATAGTATTGTATTTGCATGAACCATGAATTAAACATGAAATATTAATAGAGGATGAACTTAACACTTTCACATGTATTATAGCTCACATTAATAATAGAAACTTTTATGCAAGAAATGTGCATTGATAGATATGAAAGATTGATATGAAATGTGGCATAACATTGACAAATATGAAAGACTGATAATTATGCATTTGATAACACATTAAAATCAGACTGATAAGAAAAAGATCACACACATAAAATCACCACATAACAAAACATTTTGTCCTGAGTGGAAATCCCTCTAGGGGAATAAAAACCACTCAAAAAATATTTCTTTATTTAGATAGAGCACCAACTCTACACAGTTCAGGAGCACCCACTCCAAGGAGCACCAACCCCTCACTAATTTAGAGCACCAACTCTAGGATCACCAACTCCATTGCAATGCAACACAATTACAATATTCTATTAGAACCCTAGAAGTGCAATATGCAGTCCTAGAATTTGAATAGAAGACTATAAATATTTTCAATAAGAACATTGAAGAATGTTGTATGAGAATGACATCTTCCTTAAATACAATAATCTGAGAATCATAATAAAATATTTTCAATGCAGTACTACTTTTGCACAATATGTCTGAAGCTTCATATTCCTCTCTCAGGTAAACCAAAAAAATGCTTGAGAACCATCTTTTAAAGACAATTTGAATGATAACCTCTATATGCAGTTTGAATAACTGTAGACCAACTTGGGTTAAGAGCTTTTAACAAGTCTAAGAAAATACATCAATCTCAAAACCAAAAGAGAGTATACTCTGTTTCCATCTGAGAAGAGATACCCATAAACCCTAATGGGTTTATTTTAACCATAATCAACATGAGTTAATCTCTTAAAATACCCTTAACGAAAATATTCCAAAACTAATATTTTACTCAAATCCATACAAATTTTGCATTACTTGATCATGGTGGTAGATAACTGAATAAAAACCATAAAAACCTGTCGAGTAGTTTCATAACTACTTAGCTGAAGGATGACATCAAGTCTTCTCTATCCAACTTCCACAGTCATTTACTTGTCCAAACACCATAGTCACATCTTTATCCAGCTCAAAACCTTTCACTAACTCACCAAGCTCAAACAGTGAGCTTATTCTTTGACCTCTTTATCAATAATATCCGATACCTCAAAGTCATTGAACCTTAATACCACATTGCCAGGACTTTTTAAATTTTTTTATTGATATTCAAACAATGCCTATATCACATGCTTAGTCTGCCCGATACTCATTATGCCCGAACCTTATTATCTTGTAAACACTATTCCCAAATCAAAGACCGTTATAATGCTGATGTCACATGAATACAATGTGACTATTTTAGCATTTGAGCCACAAAGTGACTTAAACAATGTCACATATATATTAAAAAAAATGATCAAACAAGATTTCAAAACAAGCTGCCCGAAGCCTTGTATTTTGCATGCTTTTTGTATCATTTAATCTGTCTACTCAAGTAAAAATGCACCAATGTATAAACCGATGTATACCTCAAATATATCTGATAGTATGTGAAAGTCATTGTGCATAAGTACATATGTCAAAGATATCTGATCTATGATTTGAGATCATGAAAAAAAAAGGATAAACCTGACTTGTAGCACCCTATCAAAAATGATAAAAATATTAGTAACCAACGTGTATATGAAATAATAAGTGCAAGCCATGAACCATGTGCAAAAACCATGTGAACCAATTGTAAGCATCATATAAACAAGCCGAGAATGCATCTTGTCAACATCCATCAAGCAATGCATCTTGTCAACATCCATCAAGCAATGCATCATGTATATATTCTCCATGCCAACAAACCAATCACTTTTGACATCAAGGACAAACTAACACATAAACAACTGAAAGCCAACAAACCTATATTTTTTTAGCAATCCTATGCCTAATCATTCAACCAACTGTGTGAAAGCTTATGATGTTAAGAGTGATGTGATGAATATTGAAAAGATTGACGCTATGAGTGATGACATGAATGATGATAAGAGTGGTGATGAAAATGAGAAGGATTTAGACATCATGGTTGGTTTTGTAGATGTGCAGCCTCATAAGGGCCAAACTATTGTTTTACCTGACATTGCTTTCACTAATGAAGATGCACTTAGACATGCACCTGATGGTCCTCTCTACATTGTTGGTCATATTAATGAAAAACTTGTACAAGGAATACTCATTGATCTCACATGTGTAGAGAATGTGATCACTAATGAATTGTTGTATTTGGAAGAGCTTTATCAAGATACTTATGAAAAATTAAAAGCATGGATAAAAACTCATGATGGTTTTTCTCGCCCTACGATTGGATCCATTACTCCTCTCAAAATCAAACCAAAATAGTTAGATTTCTCATTCTCCATCATCCCATTGTCATATCAATTTCGTGTGAAGCTAGGCTATCCATGGCATTGCTTCATGAATGTATTCCCCTCAATTATTTACAAGTGCATAAAGTTCCCCTTTGAAAATGAGATATTTACAATGCATCATAGTGGGTTTAATCCTTTGTCTTCTTGTGGAAATTTTTCATTGGATTTCTTTTGGCCTCAACCTATGGAACCTATAAAGCCTCGTGAAGATTCATTTTTCACATCGCATGAAAATTTTATGGAAAAGTGCATAGTAGAACTATCTCTTACTAATATACCTAAGAATGATAGGTTCATGGTTGTTCCCTCTGCCCAACCCATCTTCGATGAGCCTAAGGCTGAACCAAAACCCTTCCAAGCAACCAAGGTAAATATGTTGTTCCTCTAACAATATCCTATACAAGACCAAGAGACAATAAAATGATCCGTTTCATGCCTCCAAAGATAAAACAAGTATATAGACCTACAGAGATAGTGGTTCCCCAACCCCTGACGATTCCTTTAGTTCATCCCCTAAGGGAAGAATTGTTGAACACTCAGAATACTAAGAGGGGGGGTGAATCAATATTCTATTAGAATTTTGAACACAACATATCCAATCACCAAAAAATATTAACATAAATAAATAATGAAAGCATGAATCATCCACAAAGTCACATAACACATTAACACTAGGATTTTTACGTGGAAAACCCAAAAATGGAAAAACCATGGTGAGGATTAGCTCACAATATATTATATCTAGATATAGTATATTATAGGGGCTCACTACTAGGACACACTATCCTTGTAAGGCTCACAACGAGAATTAGATTCAAAACAAAGATGGCTACGTAGCCGAAATGTGAAATAATAAAAGTATACCTTCCTTGTGTTGAATTTTAGTTCCCTTGAAGCTCGAATACAAAGTGGTGTAGGAGCACCCAAGGCTTTCAAAGAGTTGTTCAAGAACCAGGAGAGTGCAGGGGTCAGGAGGGCTTTCCAAACAAATCAAAGCATTAATTATGATGTATTGAAGCCTATAATGGCATTTGAGATAAATAAGTGTAATGAGGGTGTTAAAAGTTTCAAGGTTCCTGATAAGGAATTTGGATTAAAAATGCAATGTAAGGGAAAATTAGGTTCTAGGGGTTTTGATTAATGACTTGGATGTGATGTCCTATACTGAGCAATTTCACAAGCTTAGTATTAGAGGAGGTTATGAGGAAGAAGATGAGAAGATAGCCAGGTACATCAATGGATTAAGGTACAATCTGCAAGATGAGATTGGTTTGCAATTGCCAAGAACATTGGGAGAATGTTTCCAGTTGGCCATTAGAGCAGAAGAAAAGGTGAAAAGGAAGCAAGAAAGATCAAACAATGGTGGAAGAGGAGGTAGTTCAAACAGGGGCAGAGGTAATAGAGAGCAAGGACAAGGTAGTAATGATAAAAGTAGCAATGACAAGGGTAAAGAGATATTTTCTGATCAAAGAGGTGGATACACTCCAAGAGGAGGAGGCAGATTTGGACAAGGTAGAGGACCATTCACAGGCAGATGTTTTAATTGCAATGAACCAGGGCATCCTTCCTTCAAATGTCCTAAGTGGGAACAAGCTGATAAAGGTAGAGAAAGGAGAGCTACCTTGGTGCAAGAAGAAGAAGATAAGAAGGAGGAACCAAGAACACTCATGGCAGACCCTGTGACTAATGGTGAGTTTCTCATGATCAAGCAAGGAGAAAGGCTTCATCAAGAACCAAAGGTAACCATTTTCAAAACAAATTGTCTCAGTCATGGTAAGATATGCAGGTTGCTTATAGATTCAGGGTCACATAGCAATTTAGTTTCAGTTGATATGGTAACCAAGCTAGGGATTGAAACTTTTGATCATCCTACTCCCTACAAGGCCACTTGGGTAACTCAAGGACAGCATGTAGAGATTGGTAAGAGAGCTTTTGTTGATTTCTCAATTGGTTCATATCATGATAGAGTGCTTTGTGATGTTATTCCTATGACTTGTGGTCATATCATCTTGGGAAGGCCATGGCAGTATATGAGAAGAACTTTGCATGATGGGTTTCTTAACACCTATTTGGTTCACAAGGGAGATGTTAAATATCAGTTGGTTCCTTTACCTTTGGAGCAGTCTAAAGATAGTTTTGTAATCTGTTTTGAGAAGAGTTTGCAGGTGAATAAGCAGGGTCAAACAAGGGAAGGCATTGGCAAGCTGAAAAGTGATAAGTTGCAGCAGGGTTATGAGATGGACAGTCCTCCAAATCAGTCCTTGTGGGATCTGAATAGTATCAAGATTGGTGGCATTGAATGCCCTATCAATGAGGGTAATAGTGGTGAAGTTCTTCCACAAAGGAGGCATTGGAATGAGGGCAGCAGTAGGGCACAAGAACTCACTGTTTTCAAGCAGCAAAGAGGACACACTAATCCTTATTTTGGTTCTGTCAAGAATGTAGATTGGCAGAAGAGAAAGATAGTAACTTTAGGAGACTACCTTCCTTCTCATTGGAAGATGAAAGCACATGTGAGCAAGAGGTTTCTTGGTGGCACCACATGGGACACTTCTTGGGACAAGAGTTCTTTCTTTCCTGGGGAGAATGGTGCAGGAGCACCCAAGGCTTTCAAAGAGTTGTTCAAGAAACAGGAGAGTGCAGGGGTCAGGAGGGCTTTCCAAACAAATCAAAGCATTAATTATGATGTATTGAAGCCTATAATGGCATTTGAGATAAATAAGTGTAATGAGGGTGTTAAAAGTTTCAAGGTTCCTGATAAGGAATTTGGATTAAAAATGCAATGTAAGGGAAAATTAGGTTCTAGGGGTTTTTATTAATGATATTATGCTTTAAGTAGGTCAAATAAACTTGGATAGTGAATATCCAATAGTTTTTAGAGGGTGGGTGTTAATAAAATTCAAATTTGCAATTTCAAATTTTCAAATTTTAGTTTAGGCGGGAAAAGGAGTTTTAGGTGTTTTAGAGGTAATTATGCAATGTAATTAATCCAAATCAGTTGGATCAGTTGGGGAATGAGTTTATAACCCTAAAATCATCATTTTTACGGAGGTTAGGTGGTTGGTGAAGGCATTGTACGGACTGTTCTCAGAAAATACAAAAAAAATTATGTTTTCTTGCAATTTTCTGTGTTTTTTTGATGAACCATTGAATCTTATTGAAGTTTTCTGCATTTGGATGATTTGGTAATTTGTATTTAGATGTTTTAACACCAATCACACGCTCTGATAAAGGAAATAGATCAATTCTTGCACGTTTTTGCTGACTGTCCATAGGAAAAGTGCAGATTTTGCCCTGTTTTGAGAGTTTTTATGAAGGAATGATCCATTTCATAGAGTATAATGACTGAAAATCTATGAAATGGATCCAATATAACATGTATCATACATATTTAACCAACTAATGTGCAGGAAGGAAGAATATCAGGGTGTACACCAAGTTGTCAAAGAGAAAAGTGCTTGAAGATGGAGGCTAGGGTGTAGCAGCAGAAGATCTGCCTTAATGAGGGGCATGTTTTTGAGTTTGGATCAACTAAATATGTTGTCCTAATGGTGTAGAGTCAATGAGAAAGTTCTGGAAGTGATTGGAGGGTTAGTTTTCAAGAAGCCCTAGTTTTTGAGGCAAGCTGAGGAGGGGTTTGTGCTGGAGCATGATAGATGTGTCATAGAGGGCTAAAAACTTGGATTCCTTGGTTTTGAGTCATTTTAGGAGACTGATGAAAGTTTCATGGTCAGGGGACAAATTTAAAGAGGGGGTTACTTTGTAAAAGTGGGCTAATTAGGCCTAGTTTTTGAGGAGACAACAGATTTTGGAAGGGTTTGTCTAAAACAAGTGATACCAAGGTTTGGATATGTTGTTTTAATCACAAACCACACTTGAAACAGTCATTAGATTTGGGGTTCCTTTGGAAAGTTTGAGTGCAAAGTCAAAAAATCACTGCAGGAGGCCTAGTTGGGCTAGTAGCCTAGTTAAGGTGAAAAATTGGTTTTGTGTCTAAGTCAGAGGGTTGGGCTTTGAAATCATTTAAAACAAGTTTTTTTGGGTCTCTTAAGAGTGTTCCTAGGGTTTGGGTCCATAAAGAAGGAAATAAAATCATGAATGCAAAGTTGAGGCCTTATATCCATGTTGGTGCCTAGTTGAAAGGTTGAGAGTGAATCATTGTTAGTCTTGTAACTTGGTGTTTCTTTCAAAGTCCCTACCCTCATCAAATCTGCTCTACTTAGCAGTCACTCAACAATTCTGCCCTTATTTTGATCTCACACCTTTGAATTCACATGTTTGCATCATATGAGACCTTTCACACCTCATTTACCACTTATGCCTTCTCATCCATATTACAATTCAAAAATGTCTCACATATAAATACCTAATTGTAAATTTACATACATCAATTAGGTTGGCCTAATTAGATGTAACCAAAAACAATTCAAAAATAGCTTTTTCGACTTCACACATGATTCAAAAACTTCTTCGCACTCAAACCAAATGTGCAATACATAATTTAGGCTGGTATAGACCTAAAATAGATCCTAGAAACATCTACAATGTATATTTAATCTTCACAACACATATCATGTATTAGGTCAGCTAGGAATTGGACCTAACCACAAAAACTTTCAATCATACATACACTTATCCATACAAGAAACTTCCAGATTCAATCTTTCTTCAAATTCACATTTCACCAACATCTATGAGTCTAAATTTAGAACTACAACACAAAAAAATTCTTCTCAAGGAAATGCAGAATCTCCCACACTGATATACTAAACAAAGAAATGATTGTGATACACAGAGCTAAACTCTTTCATGCATAACTTCTAAGATATTTCACAACACATCACAAAATCTTGATTTTACCTGAATTTGATAGATTTCAAACTATGGTTAAAAACACAAAGCGATATTGAGAAGAATAACTTCTAAGATATCGCAGTGGAGTGCAAACCAAAAAATTGAACCACTAAACCACAAAATAGTTAGTAGAAGCACTTAGCAAATTTCATGTACAATCATATTTATCAAACCGACTTATTTTGTACACATATCTTTTGTAGCACTTCCAAATCATACTAAGATGATCATAACAATGTTGACATCAATGATAACACTATATCAAGCAATATTATGCAATTCATTTTCATGTTGCCAACCTGTATCATCAATGATAGACTTTCCAAAACTTCCAACAATATCCCCCTTTGTCATTGATGACAGCATGCATAATAAGAATAGGAGATCTCACCTCTTCATTACCATCACTCCCCCTTTTCACTTCTCTCCCCCTTTGAAATCAATGGCAAAGGATGTGCCAAAAATTTGTATGCTCCCCCTTAGGAGGTCAACCCAATTTTTTTTTCCTTCTATATATATATCAAAATCTAAAAAACTTGTTAAATCATGATAAATAGTTACCCCGAGGATGCAAAATCTTGAAGCTTTTGAAAAGTGTCTTGCTATTGAGACTTTCCTTCTTCCCACTATTTATTTGCTACAAAAAGAGTCCTGTATAGAATTTCAAGTTCCAGTAGAGTTTCTTCTCCTTCTTTCAGAGTACTGGGATCAAGGTTTACCTCTGAGAGTTTATCAATACTACCAAGAGCATTCAAGGCCGGTATATACTTTTCCTTAACTAAGTCCCTTAACTTATAATTTGCTTGATCATTTCATCTCTTTGACTCTGTAGGGTGAATAATTTATCATGAAGCTCCATTATAAAGATCTAAGTTTGATCATCCTTGTCTTGCATTGGATCATAAGAATATGTAGCCATGTTTATCTGGGTCTCAATTGTACTCATGTCACCCTTCATACTTCGAGTGATGTTTGGCCATTTAATGTAGTATGACAATATGTTTCTTGCTTCTTTTGCATAGTCTTGCACTTCTCTCAAGAATTTTGTGACCTTTTGATGTGATTTTGTACATTTATTTGAGATATTCACTAGATTCTTTCTTTCAACCCATGTCTTAGTTTCAACTTCAATTTGACTTTTCAATCCGGAGACATATTCTTTAAAGGATTTGACCAAGAGATTGAGATTTTCTGTAGTAGATAATGAAACATCAACACTTGCACTAGGGATTACCTCTTGTAGGTATTTTATTACTTCATCTAAACCTTGTACTTTTGCAGACCTGACACTAATCTCATGCTCATTTTGAGCATCATGAACTCTTTCAATATCAACAATTTCGTGTTTGATTCTTCTAGGAACCGGAGGACTGTCTGTGACATTTCTCTTCTTACCAGCTCTCTTGGAACTACTGGAGGCCTCTGAACTTACATATATTCTGCCAAAATCTTCAAGACTACCCATAAGAGCTTCTGCATAGCTAGCTATTTCAGCCTTTGACACTTCATAATCTAGTTCTAAGATCCAAACTAACCTAGGTTTGATGGATTCTATAAAGAAAAAATCTGCGAAGACAAGAAATTTAATGTCTTTTAAATATATTCTCACCACTTCTATGGGAATCCTTATTCTCTTATTCATCCTACTCTGAAATAATCCAAAGAAAGCAGCAAGGGAATCTTCTTGAGCATCCAAACTTCCAAGGTTTCTCATGTAATTTGCTATTTTATGTGCAATTGGTTTGACATTTGTCCAATTTACTTGTCCAGTCACCGATACTTCTTTCAAGAAGTAGAGCAATAGGAAAATTACTATGGTTCCATATTGGAATGTACACTTCTTTCTTTTCTTAATGTCTCTTAGGTTCTCCATTAATTGTTGCCAGAACAACTCATAAAGGTCATAGTCAATATTGTTCTCAAACATATCAAGAGTCATATGAACTGCAATAGGAGGGACAGTGTCCACACTATTTGACTAGTAAATTTTTTGACCAATAAGTATGGCTGCAAATCTAACCGACGGGTTTGTAATAGAGTTCACTATAATTTCCTTTTGTTCAAGAGTGGCACCAGTTTTATCTACTATATCATTTGTATCAACCAACTTTTGATCAAGAACTGGTCCGATGGACCAAAAACCGGTTACATCCTTAATTACTTCCTTTGTTATTGAGTGAGGGCCATCAATCCATATGGATTAGCTGTGAATTATGCTCATTACCATTCTTATATAATTCTCATGATTTTCAAAATTTGAAAATTTTTGCTTGATATCCAATCTTTTGTCACTTAGGGTTATGTACTCAGGTTTTAGGGCATCATCATCATTTTCTCCCAACTCATTTGTCCATAAAACAGATTACCTTCTAGGCGACACCTCTTCAATTTTTCCATGAATATATGCTTTAATATCTTTAGTAGCTAAAACCCCAATAGGAGTGCGAGAGAATGCACCAAAGGGATCATCCAACAATACTTTAGCAGAATGCCTCTTAAGTATAGGATACAGATTGTGAATTATCTACTACTTTTGGTAATTCCATTATATTAAAGTTTCTTTTAGAGAATTGTTTTGGAAGACAAAAATATGCAGGATTTGTAAAAGTACCTCTTAAATAGGTCAGCGAACCAGTGCTGGTGAACACCTCTTTTTCCTTTGTTTCTTCTTCGGATGACTTTGAATAAATTAATTTTCCTTTGCACAAACATATTTAACTATTTGATTTGACCTAACCCCTACAATAAATGATTTAGATCGAAAAGTTGATGTTCCTAAAATTATGTGCACAAACATCTTTCCAAGCTTCGCAAATTGTTGCATTGCAATATTTTCATTCGTAAATTTCTTCTATAGCTTGAGAAATTCCTCTTTCGTGATATATCTTCGTGGAATTTCTTGACACCTCATATTTCCAGGGGATTCAAATTTTATGTTATTGCTCCCCCTATGCCCATGCCTTGGTTTAATTTTCAAGTGAATTATCTACAATAGAGGGAGGCACATATGCATTTGAAGTTCCTAATTCATCTTTGTTCTCAGACTCCTCTTTCTTTCTCCATATCTTTTCCATTTCCTTCTTAACACCAGTATGGTCAATTTTCTTCACAAGTTCATTCCTCTTTACCAGATTAGACTATCTTCTATTTTTGCTTCTGCAAACCCTTGAAATAGGTCAAGGCTTGTTGTAAAAGTAGCATACAACAATTTTCTAACCAAGTTGACTTCTATTCATTCTTGATCTACATTGCTTAGCCTTGTGTCCAAATACATTGCATGCATAACAATAGCCATTGAAATATTGAAACATTCTCCCACTATTATACCTATTCATCATTTGAGTTCTGCGCTTAGTACTTCTATGTCCAAATTTCTTGCACGCAAAACATTATCCAGAGAAGGATCTAGCATTCTGATTGATTTTACACTTAGAGTCTATTACCTTATGTCCAAATTTATTGCATGAAAAATAAATACCATTGAAATATGGGTACCTTTGAGCATTTGGTTATCAGATAGGAGGTCTTCCAACATTGCTTCTTTGAATTTTTGAATTGTCTCCTATTTCCTTGAATCTTCTTTTGATTGTCAACCTTGTTAGGTTTCTAATTTTCCTTTGAACTTTGTCCTTCTTCAAGTCCCAAACCACCTTTTTCCTTAGATGGTTTCTATATTGCAATCAATTCATCAAACATTGTAGTACTTATTTGAATTTTTCCTCATGTATTATTCCCTTTTTCCAGATCAAATATGAGATTTACCACTTCTTGTTCAAGTATTGATCATTCTTTAGTCTTGCTTTGTACCAATGCATTCAGAAATTCCTCAATCCTTCCTTTTCTTCCATTTGCACTTTCATTCTGGTGATTTCTTCATTTGCTTGCTTCAATTGTACATTGAATTCCCTATGTATTTCTTTGAACTTCTTGATTTGTTCTCTCATATTTTTGATGCATTCATTTGCTTCTTCTAGGCTTTCCTTTAGAATTTCGTTCTCAGGTTCAACTCTGTGAAGATATTCAAGAACAACCTTAAGTTCTTCTTTGTCAAACATGCAGTCATCTTCTTCATATTCAATTGCAAAAATTTCTTTCGAAGGAATAGGACACTTTTTTTCAGCCATGTGTTCAAACTTCCAATATCTTCCTCAAGCTATTAGGTTTTTCTGAAGGAACCAAGCTTTGGTACCAATTGTTGAACACCCAAAATATTGAGAGGGGGGAGGGGTGAATCAATATTCTATTAAAATTTTGAGCACAACTTATCTAATCACCAAAAAATATTAACAAAAATAAAGAATGAAATCATGAACACCAGGATCTCTACGTGGAAAACCTAAAAAAGGAAAGACCATGATGAGGATTAGCTCACAATATATTATATCCAAATATAGTATATTATAGGGGCTCATTTCCAGGACATACTATCCTTGTAAGGCTCACAGCTAGAATAAGATACAAAACAAAGATGGCTACTTAGCCAAAATGTGAACTTATAAAAGTACACCTTCCTTGTGTTGAATTTTAGTTCCCTTGAAGCTCTGAATACAAAGTATTGTTCTACTTAGCAATCACTCAACAATTTTTACCTTATTTTGATCTCACACATTTGAATTCACATGTTCGCATCATATGAGACTTTTCACACCTGATTTACCACTTATGCCTTCTCATCCATATTACAATTAAAAAATGTCTCACATATAAATACCCAATTACATCTACATACAACAATTTGGCCAATCTAATTAGATGTAACTGAAAACAATTCAAAAATAGCTTTTTCGGCTTCACACACGATTCAAAAAATTCTTCACACTTAGACCAAATGTGAAATACATAATTTAGGTTGGCATAGACCTAAATAGGTCCTAAAAGCATCTATAATTTATATTTAATCTTCACAACACATATCATGTATTAGGTCGGCCAGGAATTGGACCTAACCACAAAAAAATTCAATAATACATGCAATTCTCCATACAAGTGACTTCCAAATTTGATCTTTCTTCAAATTCACATTTCACCAACATCAGTGAGTCTAACTTTAGAATCACAACACAAAAAAATTCTTCTCAAAGAAATGCAAAATCTCCCACACTGATATACTAAATAGAGAAATGATTGTGATACACAGAGCATAACTCTATCATGCATAACTTCTAGGATATTTTACAACACATCACAAAATCTTGATTTTACTTGAATCTGATAGACTTCGAACCATGGTTAAAAATCTAGAGCAAGATCACTTAGTGCGGTGGAGTGCAGACCCAAAAAATGACGCACTAAACCACAAAACAATTAGTAGAAGCACTTAGCAAATTTCCTATACAATCATATTTACCAAACCAATTTATTTTGTAAACATATCTTCTGTAGCACTTCAAAATCATAATAATGTTGAAATAAATGACAACACTGGATCAAGTAGTATTATGCAATTCATGCTCATGTTGCCAACTTGTATCATCAATGATAGACTTTCCAAAACTTCCAACAAGAAAAGAGACCGATGGTTGATAAAACCACTCCCACCCCATCACAACTTGAAAACTATGCAAGAATAAATAAAAATTCTAAAGAGCGTAGGAGCCGACATCATGCTATTGTTCACCAATTGGAATAAAAGAATAAAACAATGAATGACAATTCAACACCAATAGAAACAACTCAAGAAGAAATACAACTTTCACCAAAGCAAGAAATGAAACAAGAAAATTCAACTGCAGTTATAATAAAACCTCCTATTGTGATAAATCTAGATGATGATGATGATGAAATTGTTAAAATTGATGAGGAGGTGCATAATGAGATTAATATTTTATTTTCAAAGAAAATGAATTTAGATGGGGGCAACCCTGATGATCCTCCTGATTGCAACATATGCAACCAACCACACACTGCCACTTTGTTGACAACAAAGACATCATCAACACAACACAATACTTTTGACATTAATGACAACCAAAAAACTCCATACTATTGAAATTAATGACAAAATTTGCAGAAAAATTGCAACAAAGACCTCAACACAAAAACTATGGAAGAAACTTGGTGAGATGTATCAAGACAAATATTTAGCGAAAAAGATTTTCTTGAGAAAAAAATTATATTCCTTGGGGATGAAAGAGGATGGATGATTACATATTATTTGGAAGCATTGAATATGTTGGTGGCTCAATTGACATCAATTGGTGTCAAAGTGGATGAGGAGGAAAAATGTTATATCTTGTTGTGTTCTTTTCCTGATTTATTTTATTCTATTGTTATGGCTATTGGGAGTATTTATGTTATATTTAAAAATGAAGATGTGGTGGGTTCTTTTCTTTCTAAAGAGATGAGGAGAAAGGTATATATCAGTGCCAAAGAGGCCCTAATTATTCATGGAATACCTAAAGAAAAAGGAAAGAAGAATAAGAAGCGTGATAAATCTAAGTCCAAGGGGAGATCCAAATCTCCTATAAATTCCAAAGTTATTTGCTATAATTGTAGTAAGCTTGGACATATTCATAAGGACTGCAAAGAAGAAAAGAAGAAGAAAATGAGGAGATTTGATTTTGATTCTAAGTTTGAGAAGGAAGATGGTGGTGCATTCATTACAACTTTGGAAACTTGTGAAAGTTTTGGTGCATGGTTAATTGACTCAGGTGCATCTTTCCATATGACCTCTAATAGAGATTAGTTTTTTGAATATAAAGATTTTGATGGAGGTAAGGTGTACTTGAGTGATGATTCTTGGTCGTGGTAAAGTTAGAATCTAGTTTTCTGATGGTATACTAAAAAGGATTAATGGTGCGTTGCATATCCCTAGATTAGCATGATTTTTTTTATCTATGATAAAACTAAAAGATATAGGTGTGCAGGTAGTATTTTTTGATGCAATATGAAAGATGGTTAGAGGTGTTATGGTTATTTCTAGAGGTGTTAGATATGGCACATTGTATAAGCATGATGCATGCACTATTCAGTGTAATAGTACTTCTATGAAATGCAAGTCTGTGGGTACTTCATTGGAAGAGGTGAGGGTTTCATCTTCAATGGATGGTTATGGCTTTTGGGTACCCAAGGGTGCTCTTTCTTCTAAATCAAAGTTACCTACAAAGAAAACTACGCTTGGCACTAGAGACTTGGCCACAATGGAGAAAAGGGTCTAAGGACCTTGAAAAATAAAAAACCTTGTTGAAGGTTTATTTGATTGTAATCTTCAATTTGATTTTTTTGAGCATTGCATTTATAAAAAAATAAAACTACATTCAGTTTTACTCAAGTTCTCATAAATCTTGTGGTGTATTGGATCTTATCCATTATGATGTGTTTGGTCTTGTAGATGTTCCTTCAATTGAAAAATCCACATATTATGTTTTATTTATTGATGGTTATAGTAGGACATGGGTATATTTTCTAAAGAGTAAATCTAAAGTTTTTAGTTGATTTAAAGAATTTAAAGCAATGGTTGAGTTGTAGATTAGAAAGAAAATAATTTTTTTGAGGATTGATATGGCGGTAAATCTTTATCTAACGACTTTAACAAATTTTGTAAATATTATGGTATTCATAAAAAAAATTCAACTCTGTGTTCTCCACAACAAAATGGAGTTGTAGAAAGAATGAACAGGATATTGATGGAGAAGGCTAGGAGTATGTTGAGTGGTGTTGGTCTAGAACAAAGGTTTTGGGATGAAGCTAATACTACTGCTTGTTACCTAATTAATAGGTCTCCTATATTAGCTCTTGTTGATAAGATGCCTATAAAGGCATGGTCAGGTCACAATTTTCATTAAGACATCTTAGAGTTTTTGTTGTGAGGTATATGCACATGTACCAAAGGAAAAGCGAAAAAAGTTGGAGAATAAGGCTTTGAAATGTATCTTCATCGGATACAGTTATGGTGCAAAAGGATACAAGCTTTGGCACCTTGTTACAAATAAGTTAGTATATAGTAGAAGTGTTATTTTTAGAGAAACTAAGCCTTCTTTTGTTACATTATAGCCAAAATAAAGTAAATAGGAAGAAGTGATTCAACTTCCCTCTACACTTGAGAAAGTTGAATCGAGGCCCCTAAATAGACAAGAAGTTGAGGAGAGCTCATCTAGCTCTAAATCTTCAGAATAGAAGGAAGAACCACCAACTCAACTTGTTTGTAGGTCTGCAAGGCATAAACAACCACCTGAAAGGTATTCACCTGATGATTGAAGATATATTTTTTCTTTGAATGCTAATATGGATGAACCTAGATCTATAGAAGAGGAATTAGGTATGAATGATGCAAAATCTTGGAATATTGTTATGGATGAAGAAATGACAAATTTGAAAAGAATGATAATGAGATCTTGTACCATTGCCTGAAGGACGTAAACTTGTTGGTTGCAAATGGGTTTTCGAGAAAAAGATTGGTTCAGATGGAGGTATTGAGAAGTACAAAGCAAGTTTGGTTGCTAAAGGTTACTCTTAAGTTGAGGGTGTTGATTATGGTGAGATCTTTTCTCTTGTTGCAAAGATGACATCTATTATATTTTTTCTTTCTATTGTTTCTTCTTATGATTTCAATGTTGATCAAATGGATTTTAAAACTACTTTCCTTTATGGTGACTTGGAGGAGGATATTTATATGACACAACCAAAGCACTACGTGGTGAAAATTAAAATTAATTTGGTTTGCAAATTTAAGAAATATTTGAATGGCCTAAACAGAGTCCTAAGATGTCATACCAAAAATTTGATACATATTTGTTGAGTTTGGGATTTGAGCATTCTAAGATCATTATGTTTATTATAAAACTAATGGTGATTGTTTCCTATTTATTAAATTATATATTGATAATATGTTATTTATTGGTAAAGGGAAAGGTATTACTTCATAACTGAAGTCTCAACATGTAGCTAAATTTGAAATGAAAGATCTTGGTGTAGCTACACACATTCTTGGGATGAAAATTAGAAGAGATGGAGTGAACAAAAAGCTATGGATTGGCCAAAGTATGTCATGATGGAAAATGTGTTGTTAGCACGTTTTCATTGATGTCAACTTATGTTACCACCACATGAACTTTTATTGTTCTTGTTGAAGAGTTGTGACTGATGAGAAATTGGTACAGAGTTGCACCTTATGTTTTAAATTTTATATTTGATTTCAAAGTGATTTAAGTGATGCTCTTGGTGAAATTTTTCACATGAGGTATGAAGAGAAATGCATAAGTCTCCAAATTCTCAAAGACATAGAGATTGGCACCATGGGAGCTTTGTCAAATGCTCTACATTTCTACGTAGATGTAGATATGGTCTTGTGGTTTGAAGGATAGCTATACACAACTATGAGGTATGGATGTTCCAAGTTTTTATGCATAATTGTTACCACAATGCTCTATAGTATTAACAGAGTAAGGACAAGTTAGGTTCTTGAGAGTGTTGACTAAGGAAGAACTAAATGTCTCCGCACTTCACATCATCATATTTTTTTGACTTGCGATTTTTTATTTATGTTCATGAATGATATATGTCTACTCTATCCAAGTTTCACTTGTTTTGGTGCACCATCTGTGTCTCTGTAGATGAAAGTGTTTTGTCTATGTTCTGAAAACCTGGTAGGTTGGTCTGTTGGTGTTCAAATGATATACATCAATAATTAATTGCTTAAATTTATGTAAAGAGGTTCTGGGATGCATGGTGGATTCTCATTATGTTATCTAAAATATATCACAAGCTGGTATGTGATCCTCCCCTATACAATAGTATGCCTAAAATCATTTTTTTTGAAAATGATTTTTTATACTAGAGAAAATAATCAAAAATAACAAAAGGAGTGCAAAGAAGTATTTTTACATGTCATATCATTAGTTTGGAGTGATCCACACAAAGTTTCTTGGTCTCTTTGGTAACACCTTAGTTCAGAGTTGATGCATGGTAGTTTACATGCTTGTCGGGCTGACTTGCTATGTTGTGTTGCTTGCACCAAGTGTTTGGATTTGTGCATTGATTTTGAAGATGTTCTCTATGAAATATAGGTCTTGAATATATTTTAGCTTGAATCATATGTGATTTCCTTTTACTACAAATATTTTTGGAGTCAATTTTTTGTGACCGTTGTACATCTCATATTGTATGTTTGTAGCCGACAAGGAGAAACCTTTTGAAGCTTGCAGAAGATACAAATAGAAGATAAATGATTTTTTATAATGTGTGTGAGTGCTTTGTGAATGTTTTGAGTAGATAATGTCCAAATAAGAATTTAGAAAATCTATCTTGATAATGAAATGTGACAAAGATTAGTTCTAAGAGATCAACAATAATTATATGTGAACTTGCTAAGAAGACTATGTGAATGTTAATGAAAATGTGTGTTGAAGGCAATGAGTCATAGGACATAGAGCTTGTTGAAGCAGATTTATGTGCGAGTTTAGCAAAGGTAGTGAGTTGGAGGTAACAAAAGTGCTGAAATATTCCAGTTTTATGTTGAGGTTGTAAACCTCTATTGTAAGTGTTATATTATGCAAGGAGTTGTAAACTTCCTTTGATTAAAGACCATAAAAACTACTTGTAAAATTTGTTTTATTTGTGAGGCTGGATTTGGATAGTAGATCCAAGCAACTTGCTCATCGTGGTTTTTCCCTTGTAGGTTTTTCTACATAAATCTGGTGTTATGGTTGTATTCTTTTGTGTTCTTCTACTTTTCATGATTTATTTGGTTAATTTTTGATGAATGGATAGAATTTGATTAAGTACTGATTCACCCCCCTCTTAGTACTTTTGTGTGTTCAATAATTGGTATTAGAGTGAAGTGCCTTGATATAGCTAACAACTAAGGTAGATCCTGAGTGGAACACATGGGAATTGAGGCATTGACAAATGAGAAGAATCCTAAGGAGGTTTGTAAGAATGACAACATGGTGGAATTTAATGAAGAATATTGTGAAAATGACTTTGAAGAACCTATTTCAACATTGGATGATCTAAATACTATAAGAAAAGAAAGAGATAAACAAAAATTTGAAAGTTCAAGTTGAAGAAGGTAAAAGGGTTGTATATTTTCTGAACAATAAGCTAAATGGAAAATCAGTTGAATGCTCCAAACTTGAAGAGGAAATTGTCTCCCCGAGGAAAGAATTAGAGAAAGCAAAGGATCAAATAGACAAAGACCTGAAACTAAAGAAAAAGCACCAACATTCTTGATGAGATAATCAATTATCAAAGATCTGTAAAGGATAAGGGTGGTCTTCAATTTGAAAAAGGTCAGAACTCAAAGGTTGATATTCCTAAAATGAAAAAGGAAAATACCTATGTTGAAGATTCTAATAAGACTAAAGATGAGGAGAAGGAATTGGATGATGGCTTCATAAAGGTCAATAATCAAAAGAAGGGCTTCAAGAGATCTCCTCCTAAATATACTACTACTCCCAAGTTCTCTCAATTCTTTCATGGTTATTGTTATTCTTGCAATAAGTTTGGTCATAAAGCTAGTAATTGTAGAACTAAGGAAAGAAGAAATGATTATATGAGGAAGAACTCTTTTGTGCATCCAAGACATACTGATGCGGTTTCTCATTCCTTTTATGGCTACTGCTATGCATGCAATAAGTTTGGTCATATGGTTGTTGACTGTAAAAGTAAAATAAGGAGAAATGGTTTAGCCCCTAAATATAATATTGTTTGCTACAATTGCAATAACTTTGGGCACAAAGAAATATTTTGGAAAAGTGGTTATGTGAAACAACATGTTCAGCAAAAGAAGGAAGCTACAAAAGTTTAGAGGAAAAAACAAGGACAAGAAAATGAAATGAAGAATGAAATTGTGCTTGTGCATTTTGCATTGTGCACAAGATCTCATGATTGATTGAGAAATCGTATTGGCTTAGGGGGAGCTATCATCCACAAAGACTTTTAGCCCCCTAAAAGGATAAAATGTTGAAGTTCACAATATGAAAATTATTTTATAGGAACTCGTCCAAGGTATATGATTTATGAATTAGTTTGAATCTATTGCTTAAATTTCCAGAGTAAAGTCATGATGTGTGGAGGATTGCAAAAATATTTTTGATCTATGTGAAGACACATAGCACTCCAAAAATTACCTACCTAACAAGGAAAAGGTGTATTGATTATGTAAATTTATGGAAATGTAAGTTACTTATGCTTCATTTTGCACTTTCTAAGATCATTTGAAACCAAAGAAGTTGCATTCTAAGCTGAGGAGAGAAGGCATTCAAAGGTTCTTGTGAATTAAAGCTCGCAATTGTGTTGAAGGTGAAACCATAGTGACAAAACACAAAGGTTTTTTTTCAAATTGCTCATAAACCCTATTTTTTGAAGTTTAAAGGAAATTGTAATGGAAACCCTATAATTTGTTGATGTCACTCAGAAGCCAAGGCCAAAGTATAAGAAGTATCTATTCAAAGTAATGGAGACAAATAAATATGGTGCCTTTTCAAAAGTATCTATTGATGTTGTATATATAGAGAATGTTAGGATTTACATTCATAACCCCATAAATGAAATTAACCACATGAAGTTTGAAGAGTTGAGGCATACCTTGTTGGATGATGATTATGTTGAATAAAAATCAGAGTTTGCAAATGTGTCGGCAAAAGGGTTGGATGTATGGAAAGAATTCCCAGACTTCTATAACAATATTGAATGGGTAAGAATTGTTCTGAGCAAAATCCATGATTAATTTATTTACTTTGATAAACCCTATAGGATCACTAAGGATGCAATTAGGGTTGTTATTGGGTTATGTGCAATCAGACCAGTTTTGATGATGAAAGTAAGTAGTTAAGAATGAAAGGGTTAAAGATTTAATTGGTGTGAAGATTGACAAGAGGAACCTAAGAATAAATGAAATAACGAATCCAGGGGTTAAGTATGCTTCCATGTGAATTGCATATAAAGTGTATTTTTCAAACCAAGAAGGCTCTGCAACTAGCACTGCAATCCACATTGCATACCAAATGGTCAAGGAAGGAAAGGATTTTGACCTGTGTGAATTGATGAGAGAACAACTAATTGACACTCTCAAAAGAACCAATGAGACTAGATATAACTTCATGTATGGGTCCCTAATCATCAGTTTGGAATTTTACTTCTTGAATGAGCTACTTGTCTTTAAGGGAAAGGTCTAGAAACAACACATCCCAATTGCCACATATTAGAAACCACATGTGAGGGTTTAATGATAGAAAAACTTGCAACTCTACATACTAGGGATTCTTTAAGAATTTGCAAGAAAAAATGCAAGATAGGGAGAGAATTCCATTTGATTTGTTAAGAAAACATAAAGATGAAATTACCTTTATTTTTGATAAGGATTTTTGCTACATTGAAGCTATGGAACCAAGAACCTCTTGGATTCAAAAATTTATTTATGAGGTCTCACCTACTAAAGTTAAGGCTTATGCTATAAATCTGTTGAAAAATCCTAAGGATCCATCTACGAAGAGATTTGACATCTACAGGGAGATCATGGACAAGATAATCCAGAAAAGGTAGAAGAATCTCATGAAAGGAGGATAGAAAAGATGTTTCATAAAATAGGTATTCCGTAGTTGACCAAGAAAGGACATCAAACCTCTGCCAAGGCTCCATAAAACTTTCCTTCAAACCTTGAGAAAAATATTCCAAGAAATTTTTAAGAAGGTTTGGTAGATCAACTTTTACAACTACAACTCCCCAACAACCATCTGAATCCACACAAACAACTACTACTAGAAGATAAGCTACATCTGAAACCATGGCACAAACAAAGGTTGTTAAGAGAAGGCGAGTAAGGCCTAAGCAATAGGCTAAAAGGGAAAAAGTTGAGGAGAGTAAAGAGGAAGAAGAAAAGGGAGAGGAAGGAACCTCCAAGCCTAAGGAATAAGGAAAGAAAACTAAGCAAACTTCTCCAATGGAACCTCTACATGAGCCTCTCCAATTAGAGGTAATCTTCAATGGAATTGTGAATTTTGACTTACTATAGGAGATCATTGAATTGCATCCAGAAGTTCCTGTGGATCAGAAGACCATTGAGAAAGCAATAGTCATGTAAATGATTAAATATAATGTGACTCTTAGTGAGATCAATGAAAAATCCTCAGAGAGTCTAGCTCAGGCTCTGAGGCAGAAAAGAGAGAAGGTCATTGAAGTGGATGATGAGCTAAGGAAGCAAGCTTTGTTGAATATCCAAGATACTGAGAGGGGGGGTGAATCAATATATTCTTAAATTTCTTGAACATATACCATCCAATTATTCTAATGCATACAAGAGCAAAGATAAGTAAAAGCATTAATAGAGCATGAAATCACAAAAAACATGAACACCAAGATTTTTACGTGGAAAACCCAAAATGGGAAAAACCACAGTGAATGTTAGCTCACAATATAGTATAATCGGTTATAAGATATTATAAAATGGGGTGGCTCACTACCGGGACTCACTATCCAAATACAAAGGCTCACTACCTACAAAATTACAATGACAAAATGGCATACAACTAGAAAATGAACTAATAAAGTACACCTAGTGAGTGTTGATTCAGTTCCAATGAAGCTCAGTAAATTAACTTGACACACTTCATCATATTTGTTCTTCTTCACATTCACATTCACAATACAATCATCTCTTATTCAGTCTTTAAAAATTGTCCAATATATATATCTGATCTCTCCACAAGCATCAATTAGGTTGGCCTAATTAGATGCACTTCTTATTCATAAAAAATAACCACTATTGACTACAAGCTTTCACAAAATCTTCCCAAGAATTAATTGAAGCACCCAACATGCTACATCCCATTGGCATGGACCTAAGATAGGTCACACATACATTTGCAAAAAAAAATTGATTTATCATTACATAACTCATCCATTAGGTCTGCCAAGGATGGATCTAATAGAAAAATTGCAATAAAAAAATAATGCTGATACACCATATGAGCATCTGAAGACGTGAGATATTGAATGTATGTGCTTAAAACATTCATGCACCATTTCCGAAAACCAAAAGAAATAGTAATCACCAAAAAACAATTGCAGGCCAAGTACCAAAGGATATAAACATTATATTGGTTTAGATACTGGACCAGAATACCAGAACAAATTTAGAATTGATCTTGCAGTTGCAACTCATATATCATGGTGAAATCAATGACAACACGAAACAACAAAATGAGATATTCTTCTTCATTTTTCCAACAATCTCCCCCTTTGTCATTGATGGCAACATGTGCCAAAAATTTCAAAACAAAACTTGCAAAAACTTCCAAACTCTTATTTACAACACTTCTCCCCCTAACACCAGCATTTCACCTTCTTCACTCCCTCTTTGACATCAAGGACAAAGGGTGTCCCAAAAATTGAAATATGAAAACAAAGAAAACAAAGAAACATGCATCAACTGGAGGATGGCGAGCCTTGAAGCTCCTTAAGAATACCTTCCCATACTAATTTACCATTCTCCCAACTATCCTTTGTAGCAATCAACATCTTGTTTAGGGATTCCAGCTCTACCAGAGTTTCTTTTGCACCATCTGAAGTATCAGGAGTCAAATTTATCTTCTCAAGTTTTTCTGTGCCTGCCAAGGCCTTGCCAACCAAAGTGTATTCCACTCTTATAATGTCACTTAGCTAATCAAATTTTCTGATAATCTCTTCCTTCTACTTCTGTAAGACAAATAATTTATCTTTATGTGTAGTGATGGCGTTCCAGGTTGACCTATCTCTGTCTTTGGAAATACTGTAAGTACCAGAGATAGCAGCCAACTGGGACTCAATGGAGTCCATAACAACCTTAATGTTCTGGGTGGCATCCGACCACTTCAAGCAATAAGCAAGAGCAACATTTTCTTTCGACTCATAGATCTTCATAGTTTCCAAGTTCTTTTCAACATTTGAGTGTGCAAGAGCACACTTGTCATGCAATTCCAGTAGCCTTTTCTCTGCCAGTCTCTCCTCAACTTCTTTTTTTGTCTTTTCTCCAAGCCCGAAGGTATGCTCCTTGAAAGAATCCAACAACAATCTCAAATTTTCAATAGGAGCGAGGGATGCATCAATAGATGCACCAGGTGTGATCTCCTGCAATGCCTTAAGAGCATCTTCTATGAGTTATGTTCCTTTCTAATGAGTTTCAAGAATCTCCTTCCTTCCAGATGCCTGCAATGCATCTCCTAACACCAATTTATGCACTAGAGAATCTTTTCCACATCTACAAACCCTTCAATCATAGGAAGTTGTATAAGCTCCTGAGGAACTATTGGATGAAATCTAATTTGCTTGGATAGCAAGCCTTTCAGTACATCATTTCTAGAGGACGATTCTCCAGGATACGTAAGAGATTTTACAATATGCTTTTGAATTTCTTCATTTTTCCCAGTAGATTCCTCATCTTTCTTTTCTTCATCTCCCTTTTCTTCTCTTCTTCCTTCTTTTCTTCTTCCACTTCCTCTTCTTCTTCTTCTTCTTCTTCTTTCTTTTCTTCCTTTTCATTTTCATCTTTATCTTTATCCCTGTTGTCTTCTTCATCATTTCCATATTTTCCATTTTCATTTTGCTCTTCTTCTAGATTATCTTTTTCTTCTTCTTCACCGCCTTTTCCTTCTTTAGTGTGCTCTGGAAGAGCATCATCATGTTTTTTAGGCTCAACTTCACCTTTATTCTGCTTCTCAATTTTCAGAGGATTATTTTCACCACTGGCATCATTTTCAACATCAATGTCTTCAAAAATACCTGCATCACCTGTAACAAGAGCAGTATCTTCCTCCACATTTTTAGCAACATCTTCATCAACCTTAAGCATGCCATATTTCTCTGTTGTATCCCAAATCACCTTTGTTGTTTCCTTCCTTATTTTCTTTATCTGCTTTTTATCCCTTGTCATTAAAATATTAACCCTTTTCTTCATTCGAAACATTTCTACACAAATATGTTTCAAAGTCTCCAGATCATCTGGGGTTAGAGAAGACCTAATTTTATCAAATGCATTGTTCATGATTTTCTCTTCAAGTGCAACAACCTCTAATCTCCTTTTCATCAAAGCTGCCCACATATTCTCAGGTACATCTTCTTTCACATCATCCCATTTAACTTCCAAGATGATAACATATTGAATGACAGCTAAAAGTAAAGTTTTCTTATCCTCTTTTCCAACATTATCATAATATTCTATTGTTGGCTACATCATGTTCTCAAAATGTAACAAAGAATTGAGAGTTTCCTCTAATTTCAAACTGAGACCAAAACTTACTGGAGTGTCCTGTTCTTCACTCTGGTCCACAGAGGCTTCATCAGACATCTTAGTCTTCTTCAACTTCTTCAAATGCACGAGTGATCAAAATTCCTTACACATTTTCTTTATAAAACAATGATTTTCCCTAACTCGCATTAAATGTGACAGATTTCAAAAAGTTTCCAAAAAGTCTTCTTCTCTGCTTAGAAAAACCCTAATTTGCTCCACAAATGATCATTCCTTCATATTTTCTTCTGGTTCCACTTGCATAACCTCTAGCTTATCATTTCTCACAACATATCTTTATGCCAAAGACTGACAGGCTAAACATTAAGGGGGTTCAAATGATTTTTTGGTAAAGCTCCCCCTTAGACCTTGCTAGGTCTAATTCCCGGAGGAATTGTCTATACTAGATGAGGGAATAGACACATCTGTCATCTTAGTCTCTTCTTTCTTCCTCCAAATCTTATTCATTTCTTGCTTAATCTCATATTTGTCAACCTTCTTCGCAGGTTCATTCTTTTCTACCAGATTGGTCTCCATACCCTTTTTGTTTCTGCAAACTCTTGAGATATGTCCTAGTTTGTTGCAATTATAGCAGACAATATTTCTTTGATTAGATTGACTTCCATTGACTCTTGTTTTGCACTGATTAGCTTTATGTCCATACTTGTTACAAGTATAACGGTTTCCATTAAAGGATTGATTCACTCTTCCTCCATTAAACTGATTCATCATCAAGGTTTTGCATTCACTTGCCCTATGTCCAATTCTTTGCATACGGAAAACCCATTGACAAGAAGGAACTTCTAAAATTGATTCATGCATTACTCCTAAATTATGTTTCCTTTGGACCAAATTTTTTACATGAAAAATAAGTGCCATTAAAGGATGAATGCCTTTGTGCATTAAGAACATCTCCTGCCAATTGGTCTCCTAGCAAAGTTCTTGAATTTCCTTTACCTTTCCTTTATTCTAAGTCTTGAATTGTCATGATTTTCACCTCATTCCATTCCCAAACCACCTTTATCTTTGCTTGGACTTTGTATATCGAGATCAATTCATCAATGCAGGCTAGATTTGGAGTGGCTACCAAAGTTTTCCTTCTCTAGATCCACTTCGGGGTTCACCATTTCTCTTATTCTAACTTGGTACATACTCCACCGGACTTATATGAATTTTTCTGACATTCTTCAATTATTATTTTCTGTCCTTTGCTTTTCCTTTCAAACCTAGTAATTTCTTCTAGCCCTTCCAACTTGTGATTCTTCCCTAGCTTTCTTTTGTGAACTTTTTCAATTATAATCTTCAAGATTCTCTTTTGCCTATGATCTTTGTTTTCTCTTTCAACTTTTTCAAGATCCTCAAGAGCAGTCTGAAGCTCTTCTTTATCATTCATTTCTTCCATCTTCAAGATCTCCCTCAAGCTGTTAGGCTTATCCAGAGGAACCAAGCTCTGATACCAATTGTTGAATATCCAAGATACTGAGAGGGGGGGTAAATCAGTATCTTCTTAAATTTATTGAATATATACCATCCAATTATTCCAATGCATACAAATTCAAAGATAAGTAAAAGAATTAACAGAGCATGAAATCACAAAACACATGAACACCAAGATTTTTACATGGAAAACCAAAAATGGGAAAAACCACGGTGAGTGCTAGCTCACAATATAGTATAACCAGTTATAAGATATTAAAAAATGGGGCGGCTCACTTCCAGGACTCACTATCCAAATAAAAAGGCTCACTACCTACAAAATTACAATGACAAAATGGCTTACAACCAGAAAATAAACTAATAAAGTACACCTAGTGAGTGCTGATTTAGTTCCAATGAAGCTTAGCAAACTGACTTGACACACTTCATCATATTCGCTCTTCTTCACATTCACATTCACAATACAATAATCTCTTATCCAATCTTCAAAAACTATCCAATAAATATATCTGATCTCTCTGCAAGCATCAATTAGGTCGGCCTAATTAGATGCACTTCTTATTCATCACAAATACTGACTGTTGGCTACAAGATTTCACAAAATTTTCCCAAGAAGTAATTCAAGCACCCAACATGCTACATCCTGTCGGCATGGACCTAAGATAGGTCGCACATATATTTGCAAAAAAAATTTGATTTATCATTACATAACTCATTGATTAGGTTGGCGAATGATGGATCTAATAGCAAAATTGCAATAAAAAAAAATAATGCCGATACACCATACGAGCATCTGAAGATGTGAGATATTGAATGTACATGCTTACAACATTCATGCACCATTTCCAAAAACTGCAAGCAACAGTAATCATCAACAAACAATTGTCGACCAAGATACTGGAGGATATAAACATTATACCGGTTCAGATACTGGACCAGATTACTAGAACAAATTCAGACTTGATCTTGTAGTTGCAACTCATATATCATGGTGACATCAATGACAACATGAAAAAACAAAATGAGATGTTCTTCTTCATTTTTACAACAAGCTCTTGATAAATTTGGATCCTCTGTCTCCCAAGTAGAAAAGGATAAAATTTCTCAGAGGCAAGCTTAGGAATTAAGAACAAAACAAAGAGTGGAAACCCTCATGAGCATGGAAGAGGAAGATACAAATAATATACAAAAGGAAATTGAGGAAGTAACAAACAATATTCTTGAATAAGTAAAGGATGGGGAGAAACCACATACATTCAAAAGTACAAATTCTCCTATGCTTGAAACTGTTTAGTAGAAAGCATAAAAGGAGAAAAAAGAACAAGTGGCTCTAGATGAAGGAAACACATCTTAGGATCACAATATTGGGCATGATAATCCTCCTCTAGATAAAACTGATCAAAAAGATTAGAAAATGAAGCAAGGTACAATTGCTTCTAGAGAAAGTTCATAAGGAATTCCAAAGGATTCTCCTTCTGCATCTCCCATTGATTCCATCAAAGAGTTCCTAACTCAATTGAAATAAATCCAACCTACAATTGCTCTACATTTGTTGCAATTGCCAATGTTTGATGGAAAAGTCAACATGTCTGGTATCTCACTGTTGAAAAAATTGCTACTTGGTGATATATTCCATTCCTCCACAAGGGAAGAGATCCTATAGTAGTAGGTGGATAGTTCAAAGACATTGCAGGAGGTAACAAAATTTTGGAAACATATATGCCAAAAGAAAAAAGTTATTCCTCTCTACCACTCAGTCAACAAATAAAATAGTTGTTGGATTATTTCAAAGAACATTCTTCATTTCTTGAAAAGCAAGCTGAGTTGAAGATCTCAAATAACAAACTGTATGAAGCCTCTAGAAAGTGTGCAAAGGTACATGAAAAACTACAAGAATGCATAAAGGATATTCAGAAGTGTATGGAGGAGGAAAAGGTATTGTACCTTTTTTTGTTTGCAATGGCCTACCACCACAAATAGTTTCAATGATAGATAAATGCAATGGAAGTGTAGATCACAAATGTGGCTACCACATATGATTGAGTGTAGGATAGTGATGGTGCCATAAGGGAACAAGTGGAAAAATTGCACTCCCAAATAAAATTTCATGATCAAAGGGATTAAATCAAAGGTCAATTAAAACAATTGCGGGAGGTGGTAAACTTAAGGTTAGCATATCTAACTGGGCACCTAATAGAAGAAAAAGGTGTTGAATAGAAGAGTCATGTGCCATCCTCCTTGGAAGAAGCAAAAGATATTCATGCATAGTTGGTAAGTCAAGTTTAGATCCCGACTACTGCAAAGAAACAATGGGACAACTTTTTGAGTTAGTTGAAGTCAATTTACAAGAACATTCTTCCATTAGGTTAGAGCTAAGTATACCTTGATACAAGACATAGTTTTTGTGATAATTTTTATGGTGTGTAAATATGCAGAGTAGATAATTGATTAGAACTTTATGTTATATCATCTATGTAAATAAAAAAACTTTTGGAGTAAGCCACTTCTCAAGGGGAGTGACCTGTTAAATTTTGTATAGATAGGGGGAGCCTATAAGTTTTGCAAGCACATAAGAAGATCACCTACCCTTTTTCATTGATGTCAAAGAGGAATGGAATATATGGTAAGTCTTTCCATAAATGAAAAAGGGGGATATTGTTAGAAACGGTTGTTTTAGTATGTTGTCATTGATGTAAAATTATGTTACTACCACATGCACTTCTATTGTTCTTGTTGAAGAGTTATGATTGATGGTCTATTGGTACACAATTGTACCTTATCTTTTGAAATTTATGATTAATTTCAAAGTGATTTAAGTGATGTCCCTCATTAAAGTATTTGCATGAGATATGAAGAGAAATTCATAAGTCTCCAAGTTGTCAAAGGCACAAAGATTGGAACCATAGGAGCTATGTCAAACGCTCCGCATTTCTTCGCAAATGCAGATATGGGCTTGTAGTTTGAAGGATAGCTATACACAACTATGAGGTATGCATGTTCCAAGTTTCTATGCATAAGTGTTACCACAATTCTCTCCAATATTAATAGAGTAAGAAGAAGTTAGGTTCCTAAGACTGTTGACTAAGAACTAAATGTCTTTGCACTTCACCACATGATATTGTTTTGCCTTGCAATTTTGGATTTGTGTTCATGAAAGTTGTGTGTCTTCTTTATTCAAGTTTCACTTATTTTGTTGCACCACTGGTGTCTCTGTAGATTACAGTGTGTTGTCTATGTTCTAAAAACCTGGTAGGTTGGTTTGTTGGTGTTCAAATGATTTGTGTCAGAAATTGCTTGCTTAAATTTGTGTAAAGAGGTTATGGTATGTATGGTGGAATCTCATTATTTTCTTTGATTTTTGTTGCAAGCTGGTATGTGATCCTCCCCTGTACAATAGTGTAGACACGTAAAATATACTGATTGATCCCATGCACCTGATCCTGATTTACTAACACCAGTTCGTCCGAAATCATCTCCTTTGCTAACCATTTAATCGAATAATCTTTATTTGATTAAATTCATCACATTTCGTCTTTTAATTAAATAAATCAATCTTATCTGATTAAATCATTATCTCCTTTTAATTAAATAAACTATTTTGTTTACTTAATCCTATTCTCCTCTTTTAATTAAATAATTCATTTTATTTAATTAAGTTCTAAGGTCATCTCCTTTAAATTAAATAAACTAACCTTTATTTGATTTAAGTCTAACACCATCCCCTTTTAATTAAATAAATCCAACTCTATTTAATTAAAGCTAATATTCATTATTCCTCTCATTTTGATTTATTTAAATCCAAAAATCTAAGTCAAAGTGTCAAATTAGACTAATCTCCATTTAAGTTAATCAAATCATGATTAATCCTAACTCTAATCCATCAAATCCTCTAGATTTTGCAACTTGTGCAAGTAAATAAATTTAATTGATTTATTAATTCATCCATTTTCATTCAAAAATGCATCAAGTTGGAATTTTCTTCAAATTTGAATTCTCCCTCACAAAAGGACTTGTCCATCTAACAAGGCATTAAAGGCCTCTTACATGTCCTTTTTCTTGAGCCAAGTGGCATTAACTCTTCTTTCATCTGTTAGTGTAATTAATTATTTAATTGCACTTGCAT
>VDFB02368393.1:0-111314 GCA_007258455.2 Sequoia sempervirens
TATACATGTTTACAATTAACGTAAATATGTGTCAACAAAAAGCTCAAAGATCTATAAACTTCAAACACACAAATATCATCCAAGAATGCACTCAATAGTAATCAATATCCTTACTAATGCAAACACATCATACTTTAAGGATGACTTACCAACTCACAATACTATGACTTGACTCAACCATTCTATTGTGAGTGTGTGAGTGAGCTTAGATAGGTATCATTAAGGGTTATCCGACCAATCAATTCTCTTGAGTGATACTTCCCCTCCCTTTCAGAGGATTTAAATCTATCCCTGCAACCAACTTAGCACATTTGCAATGGTAGTTATACGTTCATAATAAATCCATATGCATCTTAAACTTTAGCATATTCATATAGAAATGTATGTTCTTCATCAATGTAAACATAACTACTATTTCAAATAATTTATCAACACTTTCACATAATACTTGTTTCACTATTCCATTCATTTAGCAAACACATCAAAATCATGATTGCATGTATCATCCTTTTTACTTGTGAAGGTAAAAGTAAATCAATAACAACAAGATGAGGTGTGACATCCACCCTTTAACTTTGAACTTGAAGAATGAAATAAATAACATGCCACATTGTGTTTTCCAACCTGCAATTATTCAGTGCAATTATTTTACCATCATATGAGGAAATTGAAACACAATTTTTAGTCTACCTAGAAATTGTTATAAATTTTGAAGGTGCCTTTCATTACATTCGTAATGTCTAAATAAGAAATTTTTTTCATTACAACCATACTGTCTATGTATAATTGGAGGTTAGAAAACACTAGGTGTTATAAAAGCTACAACCCACATACTGTTGGAAAACCCTCTACACGTAACAACCCAATCGGTTGGTCACCCCTCAGCTCAATTTGGTTAGTTTTATGTATCCCCCAATTGCAACTCCTCCCCATTCTCTCCACCCTTTAACTTTGAACATGAAGAATGAAATAACTAACAATCCACATTGTGTTTTTCAACCTACAATTATTCAGTGATTTTATTTTACCATCATATGAGGAAATTGAAATGCAATTTTTAGTCTACCTAAGAATTGTGATAAATGTTGAAGGTTCCTTTCATTAAATTCATACTCTCTAAATAACAAAAGATTTTCATTACAAGTAATTCTGTCTAGATGTATAATTGCAAGTTGGAAAACACTGGATGTTATAAAACCTACAACCCATAAACTGTTGTAAAACCCTATACATGTAACAAACTAATTGGTTAGTCACCCCTCAAGTCAATTTTCTTATTTTTATGTATCCTCTACCTAAAAATACTCCTCATGCTCTCCACCCTTTTGATTTAAACATGCAAAATGAAATAATTGACAACCTGCATTGTGTTTTCCATTTTATAATTATTTTGTTTTTTTTTTTTTCAATCATATGAAGAAATTTGAAATCCAATTTTTACTCTAGCTATAACTTCTTCATAATTTTAAAGCTTCCTTTCATTACATTCATACTGTGTAAATAACAATTTAAGGTTTTGGGTACATTAATGGTGTCAATAAAATTCTAGGTTGCAAAACATTGGGTGTTATGAAACCTGCAAACCACATACTATTTTAAGACCCTTTACAAATAACAACCCAATCAGTTAGTCACCCCTCACCTTAATTTGGTATGTTTTTCATATCCCCCACTCCATCCCATGCTCTCCAACCTTTAGCTTTTAATGTGTAGAATAAAAAAACCCACAACATAGAGTGTTTTCCAACCTTCAATTAGTTTGTGCATTATCAGTTTAAACACATCTCGAAAAGCAATAGTTATTACAATTTAGAATGCGTCTTACCCATGTTAGCCTCCAATTCCTACGAGTGTACATACTTCAAATAAAATAATGGATTGTCATAAAATCCACCACATTGATGAATTAAATGAGAAAGGTTTCCCACAACACTAACAATTGGTGAAAGGCGGGAAACTTTTATTAACAATGTCATTATCTCCTCCCCTCTGTCACTGTAATGTTTCCTGTCATCTGTTGGTTTTTTCACTTTTATCCCTTGTCTTGGTGGGACTTGCACTACATTATCCCATCATGTTATGTATGTTTCTATGTATGCTTTTATGCATTTTTATATGTTATCATGCCTATGAAATTTCGTTTTGTTGGGAGATTAGCTATGTTTGAAATATACAACCTTATGTCTATATAGACACTTCCATATATACTCTCTAATAGTTGATGTATATTTTTTGTTCACAAGTATTCATATTGTAATTTGAATAAAAATGGAGAGATACTTACTACAGGTCAATAGATGTACACATTTTCATTATATTTTGATCTCTATTTGTAATTGTGTGGGTATTTTTGATATCTCCTAGTTTCCACATGTGAGGATTCAAGTTTTGCATTATCAATGACAATTTTCTTCATCTACATCATTTAAAGTGGGTTATATTTCTTTGAATTGATCACAATAGTTTTATTCTTTTCATCAAGAGTATATTGTTCTCTTCCGTCAAATATAATATTTCTATTTATGATTAATTTTTTATTTATAGGATCATACAATTTGTAAGTTTTTTTTTCATAACCATAAAAAATAAAATGGATTTGAATCTTTTGTGATCCAAATATATTATTTTTTCTTTACATATGTGTGCATTTTCAAAAAAACCAAACACTTTCAAATGAGAAACGAATGGTGTAAAAATAAACCAAGATTGTGTTGGAAGTTGGATGTTTATCATTGATTATGCAGTTTGGCAGCATGAGCATGAAGTGTATATACATTTTTTGATCCAGTGTTGTTATTGATGTCAACATTGTTATAATCATCCTAGCATAATGTGGAAATACTTAAATAGTGACATATGTATAGTGCAAGTTGGTCTAGAAAGTTTGGCTTATTAAGAATTTGGCTAGCTATTTTCTTTGATAGTTTTGTGGTTCAGTGCATCAATTTTTGGGTCCTCACTTCACTAGGTGTTGGTATAATATTCTATGATTGTAACTACAATTTTGAGGTCATCAAATGCAACTATATTCAAGATTTTGTGACATTCGGGAAAGTTTCTAGAAAGATATGAATGATAGTGTGCAACCTTGTATATTACATTTACCTTTTGTATAGTGCATAAGTGTGGGAGATTCCACATTTTCTTGCAAATAATTATTCTAGTTTACAATGATGAAGATAAGCTAATAAATGCCGATTAAATGGAAATTTAAAGGGATATTGAGCTTTAAGGTCACACGTTTGGAAAATTGCATGTACACTTGAAGATTTTGTGTTTAGGTCTATTTTTGGGCTGACCTAACACACTTGATGTTTTTTGGAGGATAAGAAAGTAACTCTATCTTATGTGGGATTCATATTAGGTCCATGCCAACCTATCTTGATGCAAATTGAATTTTCAATCTAGGTGATAAATATGGATAAAATGCTTTGAGGATGACATGCTTAATTTTGTGTGTTACTTCTAATTAGGCCAACCTAATTGAAGTTACACTTGATGTGGATATATATAGGAGATTAACACCGAAAGTTTTGAGAAGAAGAGAGGTGTGTGATATATGATATGTCAATATGGTAGATGATGTAGCAAAGCATATTATATGCGACTGTTGAAGAGATATATGACATGTATGGTGTCTCACCTACATGTGTACAATGCAGTATTGAGAAAATTGTGAACATAACAAAGTATTGATTCATATGAGTATGGAGATCATTTTGTACTTTAATGGAACTATAATCTAGCATATGATAGATGCTATTATATTAGTTTAAATAGGAAGTGTTGCCAACCCTTCTTTGTTCTTTCTTAGTGGGTTGTGAGCCTTTTTCTTGGACAATGTGTCCTAACCTGACAGTAAGCCTTTCTATAATATCTTATATCCAGATATAATATATTGTGAGCTAACCCTCACCATGGTTTTTCCCTTTTTGCGTTTTCTACGTAAAAATATTGGTGATCATGTGTCATGTGATTTTGTGGTTGTATTCATGCTTTCTTACATCATTGAAATTATTTCTATACTATTAGTTGGATGGGTTATGTTTAATTGGTTTAAAGGAATACTGATTCACCTCCCTCTCAGTATTTTGGGTGTTCAACCAATTGTTCAAGAGTCATTCCATGAATCGCTTTTGTGGGACTCCTATTCAACAAATAGACAACAATAGTGATTGCATCTACCCAAAAACTTCTATCTAGTTTCTTTTCTTTCATCATACTTCTAGCCATTTCAACAATAGTTTGATTCTTCCACTCAACAACTCTACTTTTCTATGGAGTGTAAGAAGTGGTAAACTCTCTTAGAATCCCATGTTGTCTATAAAAAAACAAAAATGCATTTCACTTATGCCCATCCCTATTATCTAATTTGATGAACTTTATGTATAGAGCAGGCTATCATTCAACTAATTGTTTGAACTCAATGAGATTATCAAAAAATTCTAATTTATCATCCAAATATTTACAAAATTTTTTTTAATAAAAGTGAGAAAGTACTTGGATTTATTTAAAGATAGTTGCCAGAGGACTAAACAAGTCAATATGAATAGTTTCAAGAGGTTTTCTAGTCTTTCTAGATAAAACAATTAGAAAATGTGGCTCTATGTTGTTTACTAAAAATACATTCTTCAAAAACTTCCTATTTATTCTTAATAAATAACAATATTTCAACCATATATTTTTTCTTAAGTAAAATTAAACCATGAAGATTGAGATGCCAATATCTTGGATGTCATAGATGACTAGCATGCAGTTTTGTAGTGCTTAAGACTTGATTGATTGAAGAAACAAAAATAGAAAACATGCAATCACTTACTATCCACGCTTGTGCAACCATTGCATGTTTTTGTGACTTGCCTTTGATTATACACTTATTCATGTAAAAATAACTTGATAATTATGTTCAAGTATTTGACCAACTGATAATAGATTATTTTCTAAAACAAGCACTAACAAAGTGTTATAAATATACTTAATTTTACCATGCTCATTAGTTACTTCAATTGTTCAGTTTCCTTTAATTTTCCATGTGATTTATCATCCCCCCAAAAATAGTACCATTTTATCTTTCATCTAGATTAGTAAATAGATTCTCATTAGAAGCCGTATATGAAGAGAAACTAGAATCATTATACCACAAAGTATCTCCATTGGAACTTGCATTGAATCAAGAAAGAAACAATTTTATGTATCTTCTATAGTACTATGAGCATATTGCTTAGAACAACATTCAAATCACACAGAACAATTTTATTACAATGAAAACATTTGATACATCTTTTTTTTCTACCAATATCCTTGCTTTTGCCTCAAACTCTACCTTTATAAGTGTTGCTTCTTCCCTAGAAACCATAACCTCTTTCTCGATTAGATCCATTGCATCTAGAGTTATATGACTAGACTTACCTCTATTCTCATATTTGGAATAATACTTATGGCCGTATTTGGGTTTTTGATAACCCTTAGAAAAAATATTCTTTTTTTATCTCTTATGTTTGCCTTAGATGTAAATTCCTACTCTAAATTTTCTTCACTATTTTTTCTCCTAATCTTAATAAAATACCATTTAATTCATCAATTTTCCATAGCTATAAGAATTTTAACTTTTATTGTGGAAACAAAATTATCAAATTTTGGAGAAGATTTTCTTAATTTCTCATAGTTTGGTTACTCAAATTATAAATTATATTTTTCATCTGATTTATCATCTCTTCAACCTTTATAACATATTCATCAATTGATTCATTTGGACTCATTTTAATATTTTTAAAACTCTTTCTTATTGTTTATAATTTTCTTGTATGAGCACCTTGATATGCATTTACAAGAATAGTACATGCCTATTTTGAATGTATAACACCACTTATCCTATGAAAGATTGATTGATTTAGTGTATGCTCTAAATTAGAAATAAAGATTCATAGCATTTTTGTTCATTTTTCTTAAATTCTCTTTTTTGTTTCTTGTACTTAATGTGTTGATTTCTAGTTCTTCATACCCTCTACTAATAATTTCCTATAGATCCTTAAATTTTAGTAAATTAAGAATATGTGTACTACAATAAACAAAATTGATCCCATAAAAAATATGAGTCAATAATCCTAATGTACTCATGATATTTTCAATCACACTCTAAAAAATTATTAAATACTTTGCAAGAAAATAGTAAACTTCCCTTCTTATTTTTTTTTACAAACTCCACAAAATTCCCCTAAATAGACTTTCTCTTACACATATCCTTTTATAAAAATAACAATATGTTTATATGTTTGTAGCTTTGAAAACATAAAGCTTTCCCAATAACATTTATAAAATATATAATTCATATGAACTCGACAATTTGTTCTTATGATTATATATACATTGGGCGATGATTTTGGATGCATGCCTGCCATGAGATATGGATGTTGGAGTTATAAGCACAAAATTCATCTATTATTAGTATGGAGATTATTTTTACTATTCATGGCTAATTGGGAACTTTACATTTATTATTTTGGACATAGAAGTTTTTATATTTTACCATTGTTTGATGGTACATTATTTTGGAAAACTATTTATGATATTCCTCTCCATTTCTCTATAAATTGAAGACATGAAAGTAGTTTTATGAGATTGTTTATAGGTACATAGGTGCTAGCAAAATGTTGCCAGAGATAAAATAAAATTTAGTGTGTGGATGTATCTCTATTTTGAAGATTAATATATATTTGCTATATTCTTATGTGGAGTGTTTCTTTGGAAAGGGTTTCTCCATGTAAATTCTATGTTATCTATGATTTATAAATTTATCTTTAATTTATGATTTTGCAATCACATAATTTTAATTGTACGCCAATCCTTGTTGAATAAATAAAATTCAAATTTTAATACACTTTTAGAAGATTCTATTGCAGGAGTTTTTCCTTCTAAATTAACAAAACTCATCTAGAATAACCAATGCATCTCAAGTGATTTATAGATCTAATTTATAGTGTTCAAACATGTCTAAAATTGTAATTATAACCTTTTAAGGACTTCTTAGAAAAAAGTAGACAAATCCATAGCTAAATGACAAAATTGACTCTCCATATATTTAATTTTCACTTCTTTCTAAATAAAAACAATTTATCCAAGTATTTTCATCTAATCCACCTAGTTAGCATAGTGGGAAATATTTCTTCAAATTTTATAATTAGAATTGAACATACTTCCTTAGGCATTGCATGACATGATAATGTGAGACTATTCAATAGATAATGTCAATAAAAGATGAGAAAAAAAACACTTACAAATGTTCAATACTAAAAACTTTGAATTTACACCAAAAAAATAAAAAATCCATATCCTTCTAAACTATCATCTATAAAGAAATACATTATAAAAAACATAAAATTCAAAAAAACATTAATAAGACCAAATACATCTATATATATTTGAATCACAAAAATTATATCTTAACTCAATGAACATAATAAAATAACAAAATTATATAACTTAGATAAAATGTGAAATACATTTTTTCCCTATATAATAATCCTTAATTTTTAAAATATATATTAAAATAAATTAATTTAAAACTTTACCTCAATAATTTTATTGACGACCTTTTTCTCTCACATATGATTGGTGATTACATTGATTTTCCCTCAGACAAAAGAAAAACTAGGAGTATTTTACGTCAATACGGCTCCTTGGATGGTCGTTTTAACGGGTCTTTCACGTTCACTTCTGGCTGGTCGCTACTCACATCTTTCCTCCTCGTCACATCACGTAATATCAAAGTGCGCAATAACCAGTTGCCCTCGAATATTCCTTGACAAAATTTAAAAGTTTTACAGCACACACAACTCAAAATTTTCTGATTTCCAAGAAAGATGAGCTGAGAAAGGACGGCATATTATTTTAACTTTATTTGCAAAACAGATGACAGAAATCATGTTATGCCTCTGTCTCGCTGTCCTTTTATGCATTCTGGACTGCACTTCCGTCTCGCAATGTTGGCGTATTTAGTTGCACAATATTCAATGAGCAATGGAATAGTGATAGGCACAGATCGATTTTGTTTTTTCATAAAGTTCTCCGCCGACATCAACGTTAGACTGGAGAAGATCCTAGTGGGGTTCCCCACATATAATAACAGAGAAGGCTACAGTACTTGAACTCCTTAATGCTATTCAACAACAGCTAAATGACTGATTGCCCTAGAGTTTGGGCAGATTCTCTAATCTCATTTTCGTTGATTTGGCAGGAAACGAATTGGAAGGCTCTAATTCAAAGAATCTGTGCATGGGAGGAGTATTTTATGGCTTGGCTGCCTCTTCAAACAATTTCGACGGCACCATATGCCTTCGTCCTTTAAAAACTGCAAGTCCGTACACCAACCAGCTGAGCGGTGAGGTACCTTTCGGTTATGAGGTGCTTTCAATCTCAAGGAATTGTTTGTTATCAATAATAAGTTTGAAGGCACGCTTTCAGCTGCAATTGGCGATGCGAGGAATTTGAGTCGATTGAATATAAGCGACAATCAGTTCGAAGAAAGAATCCCTGCATAAGGCTGTCCAAATCTTCAAGTATTTGAAGCCAGCAACAACCGAAATTCCTCAAGGAAACAATGTCGCTTTGTCTCAATCGACTTACAGGCGAAACCCCTGCATTTTTGAGCGACATGAATAGTCTTCATTTATCAAAGAATTTGTTTAGTGGAGGAGTTCCTTCCGAATTAAATGCTTTCAATGTATCCAACAATCGCTTCTTCTCTGGAGACATTGAGGAGGATCTAGACAAGTCGGCTCACATGGAGAACTTCTGAGCAGCCCTTGACTATACGGGGTTCGGAATTGCTGCTACCTTCATGCTTCTGCCTTGTGCTCTGTTTGTCTGTGCCTTTCGTCTCTCAGGAAGCCAAGTGACACGCCATCATGGAAAATGAGGCTATTCCATTTGACAGAATTGGACGAATCAAACATCCTCCGCAATTTCAAGGAATGTAACCTGATTGGATTAGGAGGTGTTGGAAAAGTTTACAAGGTCATTCTGCAGAACGGGCAAGCGGTCCTTGTTAAGAAAATTTAAAAGAAAAGATGTAATTGGAGGTGGATACATTGGGACTCATCCGGCACACCGACATCTTAAAGCTTCTTTGTTGCATTTCAGGTGAAAAGTCCGATTTCAAGCTGTTGGCATACGAGTTCATGCCCAACGGCAGTGAAGGATTGAAGCTGAAACAGCTCTAACAGTATACTGATAATATATAACAAAAACTCAAACAAAAAAATTAATATAATGTATTCCCAATAACTCTGCGATCAGCAAAAAGAGGAAGACTGTATCATTATTCACCATATCTATAATGAATATTATAGACTGTATATAAAAGAACAACAACTAAAAATTTCTTTCTAAACTACAACTTATGAATCTATAAAAATAGTGCTCCAACTGCCTCTCTTGTATGAAGTGTTTTTATCTGCAAACTATTATAAAAGCATCGACCATGCAAGGGAAAACAAGCATTCTCAAATAATTAAAATTGTCACCTAAAGATACGGTAGGGTGTTCCCACAATATTGGTTTACAATTTTTGGTCAAATTGGACATTAAATTATTATTTTTAACTAAACCTTCACTTTCGGGCACCTATAGTGACTAAACTGTGAGGAATTTAAAGATAATGCCAACTAGTGATTTCTAACACTTTGTCTGTAGATTCTAAATATATTTTTTTCAATTTTTTGAATCAAATTGCACTTCTTTTTCCATCTCTTTCAAAATCTAGTTTTTAACAGTAAACACCATTTTTAAAGAGTGACATTATTGGCTAACACATAATTTTTTTCTATAAAGGATAAAATTCCATTTATTTAGAATTTAAATTTGTAACTACGATATCTAGTGCATGGAATTGGTTTCATAACATTTCATTGAATACTTTTTTCTTAATTAACTTTCAAAGTCAAACTAGTTACAATTCAGACATGATTTATTAGCTAAAACAAAAAAAATTTGTATGTATCAAAATTCAATTGTTTTTTTTTGTTGGATCAGGGACATCGATATCTAGTGCACTGATATATTTCAAAAAAAATTTATAATATGCTATTTTTCCACATGTGCAAAACAAAGAGTTTGATTTTCGGTGAAAAACCTATATTCAAAAAAAATTATATATATATATATATATATATAAAATAATCTAATTCAATATATTTAAAATTAAACTTTTTGGGAAGCTTATAATAAGGACTATATACTTACAAAAAATAAATTTTAAATGAATTCATTTGATCCCCTAAAAAGTAAATCAAAATTGGTTTTTTATTAACATTTTGATAGGTGTAAAGGAGACTATTATAAGTATGGTTTAAAACTAGTGGGGTTCTATCAAGGGGGTCTGGTATAAGGTGGTTTGATCAAACCTTATTCAATTGAAATCATTTAAATGAAACCTTTCAAGGCTTAAATCATTATATTTTCTAAAAATATGTGATTTCAACAAAAATCAGAATGTCCTAAAAAGTGTAAACCACTATTGTGGGATCACCCTATAGATACAACTACAATTTCATGAACCATTGGTCGTGCATTATTTAATCTCCCCCTGGATGAACAATGGGGAAGAGGCCCAAATGATTTCTCAAGGCAACAAAACTAGATGTAGGAAGAGCTTTGGTAAATATTTCAATAACTTGCTCAGATGTAAGGAAAAATTGCAATTCCATTGTTCCATCTTGAACCAAGTCACACATGAAATGATGTTTGATCTCAATGTGCTTCGATCTAACATAAAACATAAGATTTTTGGTCATTACAATGGTGTTATCATTATCATAGTAAATAGTTGTAGGATGTTCTTGAACCAAATGTAGATCCTCCAAGATCCTTCGAATCCATATGTCTTGAAAACTAGTGGATGTTGCTACAATATATTCTACTTCTACATAAGAGAGAGCCATGGTTACATGCATTTTACTACTCTGAGAAACAAATCTAGAACCAAAGGAGAAAATATAATTAGATGCTAATTTTATATCATCCATTCAACCAACCCAATTAGAGTTTGTATAACTAGCTAGCTCAAACTTACCAATGGGAAAATAATAAATGCCAAAATTTTGTGTACCACTAACATACCTTAAGATTCTTTTTGCAACATGCCAATAAAACTCATGTGGATCCTCATGAACCAAGAGATAAGGCTCACAACATACATAATATCAGGTCTAGTTTTAGTGAGGTACATGAGGCTCCCAACCAAACTTCTATACAAAGTAGAATCAACTTTGGAACTTGCATCTTCCTTGGTTAATTTCTCACCAAGGGCTACAGGGGTTGCAACTATAGTGCATGACATCATTCTAAATTGCTTCAATAAATTAGTTACATACTTAGTTTGAGAAGTGAATATACCTTCATATTGTTGTTGCACCTCCACACTAAGAAAATAATGCATGAGTCCCAAATTTGACATTTCAAATTCTTTTTTCATTTTTTCTTGAAATTTCTCCATGAGAATTGTTTTACTACCTATATAAATGAGGTCATCAACATAAAGGAAAACAATGAGAATATCATTACCAAGATGTTGGATATATAGGTTTGGCTCGAAGGGACATTGAATGAATCCTTTGTTCAAAAAATAATTATCAATCTTGGCATACTAGGCATGAGGAGCTTGCTTCAACCCATATAAAACTTTTTTTAACTTGTAAACCAAATTTTCTTTGCCTAGAATTTCATAATGCATAGGCTATTCCACATAGAATTCCTTATCAATATAACCATTTAGGAAGGCTGATTTTACATCCATCTGATATATATCAATTAACCACTTGTATTGTGCAACAATAGCCAATATAATATTGATTGTATCAAATCTTGCAACTAGAGTGAACATCTCAGAATAATGCGTCTTTTCACATAAGCATCAACATGGTATTTCACCTTATAAATCCATTTGACACCAATCACCTATTTGTCTTTAGCAAGTTGCACTAATTACCATGTATTATTTTTATCAATTGCATGCATCTCTTCATTCATAGAATTAGTCCATATTTATTCTTTCACAACTTCTTCATATAAAAGGTTCAACTTGAATTGTACTAAGCGAAGAAAATTTGGAAACTAATTTCACTTTAGAAATTCTTTAGTAGATTTCATTTACATTTCATACCTTTCTTGAAGACCTTGGACTTAATGGTGGACTTGAACCATCACCTGAAGAGAAACTTGGTGAACTTGATCTTGAAATTCCACTTGAGCTTGTGTGGAGAGGAGGAACTTGATCATCTTCAATACACATGATTAGTTGTGTAGTTTGTTGAGCTCCTTTTTTCCATTTCCATACCCCCCCCTTCATCAAAATCCACAACCCGACTAAGAATCCATTGCTTTGTGTCAGGATTATAGAATTTGTATTATTTGTGGAATTAGAATAGCCCACAAAGATATAAAGTTGAGATTTTCCATCCAACTTCTTCCACTTTTGAATTGGAACATGATCATATGTGGGACAAAAAAAATACATGAAAGTGAGTGACTGAAGGTTTGTGTCACCTCCAAGCTTCCTTTAGAGTGATATGCTAAAGCAATTTTGTTGGGATTTGATTCAAAATATAAGCTATCGTTGCTACTATGACTCCCCAATAAAATTTGGGAATATTTTTGGATTGTAACATGCTTCGTTCCATTTTCATAATGGTATGGTTCTTCCTTTCTAAAATACCATTTTACTGGGGTATAAGCTATTGTAAGTTAGCTCTTGATGCCATGAGTGTTACAAAACTCAACAAACTCATTGGAAGTGAATTTTCCCCCTCTAACTATTCTAAGTATTTTGAGAGAATTCCCACTTTGTTTCCTACCATAGCCTTAAAGTGCTTGAAGCATCCAAGTGTCTTGTATTTTTTCTTAAGAAAAAAACCCATGTATGGCAAGAGAAATTATCAATAAATGTAAAAAATTAAATATTCTTACCCAAAGATTCCTCTTGCATATCAACACAAATGTCAACATGCACAAGCTTTAGGTGATATTTTTCCCTCCATGATTTTTTCACCAGAAATCTATCTCAATGCTACTTGCTAAGTGCACACCTTGAACAAACCTCTTGTTAAATGCCTGAATTGCAGGAAGTCCTCTCACCATGTTCTTCATATGGAGCAAACTTAATCCTTGAAAATTTAAATGACCATAATGTTGGTGCCATAACCATTAATCATTTGTAGTTTCCTTGAGGGCATAAATATTAGAGGAAACCAATGTGAGAAAATAATTTATTCTCTATCATACAAGCCTTTGCTACAAGATGTTAACTAGTTGATTTATCAAATATTTTGCAACAGTTATGTTCAAACACAACTTTATATTTTTTTGCTACAAGCTACCCAATACTTAAAAGTTTATGTTGTAATTTTGACACATGCAAAGTGTCATGAATAAAATTAATTTCTTTTTGCTTAGTTTTCATTGCAAGGGTACCTTTTCCCATTACATCAACCTCTTTATCATCACCAAACTTTACTTGACTTCTCACAGATTCATCTAATTTGACAATGAGATTAGATTTATGTGTCATATGATTTGAGCAACCACTATCCAAGAATCACACATCCTTTTGAGGTTATTTTTCCAAATTGCATGTGAAGAATTGTGAGTTCTTTGTATGTTCAAAAGATTATTCAGTATAGTTATGTCTTGACTTATTCAAATATGTTTTTTTCTTCCTACATTCAGATTCATAATGTCCATATCTTTCACAATATCTGCAGTAGATGCTTCTATGATCCACATAACTTCTTCCTCTTCCTCTTCCTCTACCCCATCCTCTAGTTGTAGAAGGCTCCCCTTGAGATTTATTTGATTGAGAAGGGGTTGCAATTTTTTCTTCAATTATTATAGTAGACTGGAAGGTTTGGACTAGGTTCTCTGTAGACCATTGCATATATGCTCCTCATGAGATTGCAAAGAACTTATCAACTTTGCAACTTTAAATGTGGTTAGATCTTTACTTTCTTCAATGACTATGACCACTAGATCAAACTTTAGAGGAAGGGATCTAAAAAATAATTCTACAATTTTTTTCTCTGTGAAACTTTCCCCTCTGGTTTTAAGATGGTTCACAATACTTTGACTCCTTGAAATAAACTCTTGAATAGAATCAACTTCTTTCATCCTCAAATTTTCAAAATATCTTTGAAAGGTTTGAAGTCTTACCAATCTTACTTTGTTAGATCCTTGCTATGGAGTTTGTAGAGCCTCCCATGCATCCTTTGACTTTGTCATACTAGCTATACAGGGAAATATTGACATATCCCGTGCAAATTGAATGATGAATAGAGCTCCATTTTCCTCCTTCTTATCTTCTTTCAATTGATTTCATTGATTTGGTGTTGAAGTAGTCTGATATTCAAGTTCAGTATATCCTACTTCTATTAGTTCCTAGAGATCTTGGGATAATAGTAGGGTATTCATCTTTATACTCTAGTATGATTCATAAAACTTTATCTCTAATAAATAGTGAAAGCTTGAATGGAAAATTGCTACCATTTTCCATTCTAATATTTCTTGGAGAGAATTGTTACCCTAGGTTGTTTCTTGCAAAAATAACTTTTGTAACCTACTTTGATACCAATTGAAAGATTGAAGACTGAAACAACTCTAACACTATACTCATAATAGATAACAAGAACTCAAACAAAAAATCAATATAATGCACTCTAGGCAATAACTCTAGGATTAGAAAAAAGAGGAAGATTGTATTATTATTCAACATACCTATGATGAATATTATAGATTGTATATAAAATAATAACTAAAAATATCTTTCTAAACATCTTATGAATCTATATAAATAGTGATCCAACTACCTACTCTTGCATTGAAGTGTTTTTATTTGCAAAATACTAAAAGAGCATCAACCATGCAAGGAAGGCATGCATTGATCATAGTAAAATAACTAAAATTTTCACCTAAAGATACTAAAATACAACTGCTAACTTAGGAAAAATTCCTCCTTAATATCTATTGCCTTTATTCCTTTATTCCTGACAAATCCAAAGGCCCCAAGCCAAAGCCTCCAATTTCATCTCATTGTTGGAATAAAACCCCAAATTCCTCGCCAAGGTCCAAAAACACTTACCAAACCCATCCTTGATTGTACAAATAGCCTTATGAAAGTTAATTTTTAGCCTTCCCTCCTTTAGAGGGGACCATTTTGCATCCAATCTCACCTTTGATTTGTTCAAAACAAGTTTGTTGGGAGGCTTAGAAAAAATCCATTTCTTTTACAATATGTTATCCTAGTCAGAAATGAACAAGGCCCTACTTGTGTGTTTGTTGGCATTGAGAACCTTGCAAATACCATACTCAATCTTCTTGATGAAGTCTTTGACCGAAAAGCATTTGTCATAGAATATAGGGTAGTTGTGCTCTTTCCAAATCTACCACACTAGCATCAATGGTGCAATAAACCAAGCCTTTGCACAAACATTACACCTCTTATCGATCGGCCAACTCTTTAGAAAAACCATAAGATCAAAATACCTAGGAGAGTACCATTCCAGCGATTACAAGAGATAGTCCCAATATTCGAAGGAAAATGGAAAATTGAGCAAGAGGTGGTTGGAAGATTCACCATCCCTACAATAGAGGATTCACACATTTAGTTTGTGGTACCAAAAGGTTGCTAGTCAATCCCCAATTAAGATCTTCTTATGTAGAGATATCCAAAGAAATGAGCCAACCTTCAGTAGTATTCCTTTCTTCTAGCATAATTTCTCTAGCCATGGTTCCCTATAATCCCAAAATCTTTAAATTTTGTATCCCACCTTAACCAAATACATCCTCGCTTTAGAGCCACACCATATTACTTTCTTTGCTTCATTAGATAATGTGTTCTTTCATGCAACAAGCAAGTTCCTTAGGGAGGTCTTAGCCTCTTCAGGTATTTTCAATGTTTCAATCTTCCACCAAGAGTAAGAATCGTTGCTCACACAATTCACTTTACCTATGTAGTTTGCCACATAGTGACCATGCAAGAGTATAGTTTTCTCTAGCCAATCCTATGCATTGAAAGAATCAATGAGCAGCATGAATCCATTCCATCAAGTCCCTCCAAATCCCAAGGTGTTCACAATCTTCTTGCAAATAACACTCTTAGTGTTGAGAAAATAAATCTCAAATTCCTCCCTATTCAAAATATGATTGAAAGAGTTTGCATAATACTCCAATGCTTCCTTTAATATGGCTTCCCCAATCAACATAGTGTCATCTACAAATTGGGAATGCGTTATCAGTTCCAAATCCTCTAATATCCTTATTCCTTTCCAAAAACCCACCTCTCACAATTTACATAAATATCACCTCATAGGTTCAACCATTATGAAAAACATAAATGGAGACAATGGATCATCTTGCCTAAGTCCATTTGTGGCACCAAATAACCTGCATAGTGAACCATTGACCAAAGTTGAATAACGAGGAGAAGATATACATATTTGCATCATAGCGAGCAAATGCTTTTGTAGTGTAGAAAAATGTACTCCTTTACATTTTCACACTTTGTTTGGTGGGACATCTTATTTAAATGGACTTAATTAGGCCTTAATAAGCCCTATTTTACATCTACATGACTAATAAATTATAGTTTTTGAAGGGGAATCCTGACAATAATTAATTCCAATGCATAACACTTTACCTTGAGCAATGTGTGTTCTAGGAATAGGGCCTTGGGACCCATTCACCTATGGGTGAATGGGTCCTCCTTAGGCCTTTGAACCTAAATTTAAAATATATTTTTGGCATTATTTTAAGGTTCCTGAACCCATATTTCAATGTCGTCCTGTAATATTTGAATTTTGAGAAATTAAGGATACATACAAGTATAAATACAAGGTTATTTTCTAAGTTTCACATAGAATTTTTTATGTAAGCTACATTCCTAAAGAAAAGTTGATGATCAAGAGCATTCAAGAGTATAATTATCAGATATTTATTGTAGCAATCAAGAATTGAAGCATCATGTCAAATCCTTCTTCCATCATGCATGTTTTGGAGCTAACATTGTGATGTAGGTTTCAAAGATCAAGTAAAGCATTCAAAGAATTTTCTCAAGCATCAAGATCCACATCCATTGAAGCCATCCCATGCAAGTTGTATATCTCCATTCAAAGGTTTATCGAAGGGTTTTTTGAGTGTAACATAGCATTGTTCATTCACCATTCCTTCTTTCAAGCTTTATTTATTTCATTTCAAGGTTTAATTACCAAAACGGGGTTTGACCAAAGAAAACCCTTATTCACAAAAAACAAACAATTTTTCCTTCTTGAGTTTGTGTTGCATATCTTAGGTTGAAGAAGGAATGAAGACCTCTTGAAGAGAAAGATTGGAAAAGTTGTCAAATTTGTTGTCAAATCATGGAATCTCACTTATAGATCTGATTTCTGACTTTCAACCACTAAAACCTAGATCAAATTGAAGCTATAGATCAGTAGCAGAGGCTCTCGAAAGTTGATTGAAAACTGTGAAAAAATACCCATTCGCCCATGGGTGAATGAGTCCTAGTTTGCCTCCCAAAAGTGACTTTTGGTGATAGGTACACAACATTCAAACCTTCTTAGATTTGTAGAAAGTTTATTGTTTTTGTTTTTCATATGCTTTAATTTTCTATTTCAAGTTTGAATTGGCATAATTAGGTTGATTTTCTATTTTTACCTATTCTCCCTAAAGTGTTGATTGAACTTTACCCCTATTCTCCAAGCATAAGGAAACCTGAAGATTCTCACGTTGAGTTGATTCACCTAAGGGTTGTTAGTCAATTATTTGTGAGGATCTCATTTCCTAATGAAAATAGGAAGATAGGGTTTATTATCATCCTTTTTGACCTACCTTTCCATATTAGGTTAAACCTCCCCAAACCTGATTTTCTTTGTTTCATTTTGGTGAACTTGACTTTTGAATATCATAACTTTCTAATTTTGGATTCCATTTGAACCCTAAATCTAGGATTTGCATTACTTTTCATTACATTGCATTGATTTTCATATCATTTAGGTCTGTTTACTTGCATTAGTTTGTATCTCATTTAGGTCTGTTTACTTGCATTACATTGCATTGGTTTGCATAGTGAATAGTGGGTTTCACTTGTAAACATTTTTGGACAAATAGTCAAGGCTTGATCCATATAGAGTTGGAAAAACAGTCAAGGATTGATCCACCCCTTTTTTCTTTTTGTTTGTCCTTTATTTTAGTCTTTGACATTGCATGTTTGTGTATCTTGTCTTGCTGCTTGATATCATACATCTTGTGTGTGTTCCTTTATGCTTATGTTAGCTTTCAATGGGATCTTGACCTTGGGGGCTTGGCCACCTCCTTGATCTTTGTAATTCTATCTCACTAACATTTGTACACTGAGAGTCTGGGACCTCCCCTTGGTGCATATTTTTCTACTTTAGTGTGAGTTTGACACAAGGTCATTCTCTCACTAAAGTGGGGGGTAGATGCAGTGTAGAAAAATGTACTCCTTTACATTTCACACTTTTTTTGGGCCCTCTTATTTAAATGGAATTAATTAGGATTTAATAAGCCCTATTTCACATCTATAGGCCTTATATTTTACATTTTTTGAAGGGGAAACTCATAATAATTAATACTAATACATAACACTTTACCTTGAGCAATGTGTGTTCTAGGAATAGGGACCTAGGACCCATTGTCCCATGGGTGAATGGGTGCTCCCTAGGCCTTTGAAATTAAATTTAAAATATGTTTTTAGTGGTATTTTAAGGTTCCTAAATCCATATTTTAATGTTGGTTTGTAATATTTGAATTTAGGGAAATTAAGTATACATACCTATAAATACAAGGTTATTTTCTAAGTTTCACCTATAATTTTTATGTAAGCATTCCTAAATCAAAGTTGATGATCAAGAGCATTCGAGAGTAGAATTATTAGAGATTTATTGTAGCAATCAAGATCTCAAGCATCATGTCAAATTTTCTTGCACCATGAATGTTGTTGGAGCTAAAATTGTGATGTAGGTTTCAAAGATCAAGTCAAACATTCGAAGCATTATCTCAAGCATCAAGATCCACATCCATTGAAGCCAGCTCATGCAAGTTGTAGATATCAATTAAAGGTTTATCCAAGGCTTTTTTTAGTGGTAACATAACATTGTTCATTCACAATTCCTTCTTTCATGCTTTATTTATTTCATTTTAAGGTTTAATTACCAAAACGGGGTTCGGCCAAGGGAAACCCACATTCACCAAAAACAAACAATTTTTCCCTCTTGTGTTTGTGTTGTAGATCTTAGGTTGAAGAAAGATTGAAGACCTCATGAAGAGAAAGATTGGAAATGTTGTCAAAGTTGTAAAACTTGTTTTCAAATCACAAAATCTCACCTACAAATCTGATTTTCGACTTTCCAACACTACAACCTAGATCAAACAAAAGCTACAGATCAATATTAGAGGCTCTTGAAAGTTGAGTGAAAACCTTGACAAAAGACCCATTTTCCCATGGGCGAATGAGTTCCAATTTGCCTCCCGAAAGTAATTTTTGGTGACAGGTACACAACATTTAGACCTTCTCATATCTACAAAATTTTATTGTTTATTCCTATCATATGCTTTAAATTGTTGTTTCAAGTTTTATTTGGCATAATTATGTTGATTTTCTATTTTTTGTTTTTCTCCCAAAAGTGTTTGAAATTTACCCTCGTCCTCTAAGCATGAGGAAACTTGAATATTCTCACATTGAGTTCATTCACCTAAGGGTTGTTAGTCAATTCATTGTGGAGATCTCATTTCCTAATAAAAATAGGAAGATAGGGTTTATTATCATCCTTTTTGACCTACCTTTCCATATTAGGTTAAACCCCCCAACCCTATTTTTCTTTGTTTCAGCTTTGAATTATCATACCTTTCTTTCACTTAGAAAAATCTTAAGGTTTTAGAGGTAGTGATTATGTTGTCAATTATCTCTCTTCCAGTAGTGAAACCATTTTTCTCTTCAGATATCAACCAATCCATAACCTCCTTAAATCTGTTTGCAAGAGCTTTAACCAATATTTTGTATATAGTGTTGCATAGAGAGATCAAGCAATAATCAATGAATAAATAGTAGTTTGTCTTCTTTGGGATAAGAGAAATAATCATATTATTAAATTATCTTGTTAACCTTTTCTTTCTATGAAAATCCTCCGCTATCTTCCATATGTATTCACCTTTTCTTTCTATGAAAAACCTCTGCTATCTTCCATTTGTATATAGTGTTGCATAGAGAGATCAAGCGACAATCAATGAATAAATAGTAGTTTGTCTTCTTTGGGATAAGAGAAATAATCATATTATTAAAGTCTCTTGTTAACCTTTTCTTTCTATGAAAATCCTCCGCTATCTTCCATATGTAAGATCATCTAACCCTGATGATTTATTAGGATGCAAGCCAAACATAGCGATGCATATTTCTTCCATAGTAAAGGGAGCACATATCATCTTATTCTCCTCCTCTCCAATACACTATGGTATAGACTCTAGGATGGGAAAATTACCATCACCGTTATCCCCCTCATTCATCACCATTAAGGCCCAAAAGTACCTGATCATTTCCACTTCAATCTCGACCCGATCGTTAGCAATTAAGCCATCCAAGAAAATAATAGTTTCCACCCTATTCTGCTCCCTACACATTGTGGTAGAATTATGGAAGAACATAGTGTTCACATTTCCATCCTTTAGCCACAACTCCATTTCCTTATCCCTTAAGAATAACTCTTCCCTTGCGAGAAGCTCAACATGCCTAGCCTTCAATTCTTTCTCTTTTTGAAACTCAAGCGCTATCATCCCCAAGTTGATCACTAGCTCATTCAACTCTGCCAATTCATTTTCAAATTTTTCTTTCTCCATAAATTTATCCTTGAAAACATCTTTATTCTATATTTTTAGTTTATCTTTGGTATAAGTCAGTCAATGATTGAAATAGAGGCTCACCGTGCCTTCAAAATGACATTCGTCTCTCCACCATTCCTCCACAAGTTTGATCAAATTTAAATCCTACCAACACATTGATTCAAATTTGAAATAGCCTTTGATAGCTTTCTCACTCAAACATATCTCTAGCCACATAGGAAAGTGATTTGAAACCAAAACATGAAAAATGATAGAGCTACAATGATACATCTCGCTTAGCCAACTACCACCTACAAAAAATCTATCTAATCTCTTTGATATATTTGTAAATCCTACTAGTCGATTGGTCCATATGAATCTTTCATTCTTTGGCACATAGTCAACTACTACCAAAGAGGAAATGACCTCTCTGAAGTCAAACATTACTTTGTTTTCCTAGGTTAGACCACCACTTTTCTCACTAAGATCAAGTATAGCATTGAAGTCACCACCCATAACCAAAAAGTTACTCCCCAACCTTTTAGCTCTAGTTTTAATATTCCTCCACATAAATTCCTTGTCCATAGTTTTAATTGGACCATAGACATTAAAAGAGGAAAATAAAATTTAACTTTCCTGCATCTCACAACATAATGCATCTAGTTGGAGTGTGCTTCCTCCAAAATTATTTCCACCATGTTGGTAGATTAGAGAACCCCCAATCCGTTGGTCATACCATTAACATTCAAAAATATGCCCTATCACTTCCTACAATATCAAATAAATTTTTTTCCCTCTTTTGAATTGATTTTGGTTTCTTGTAAAATGACTATATTTGTTGAAAAACAATTTAAATGATGCTTAACCAAACATCTTTTGTCAGGGGCTAGTCTGTGACATTCTATGTTATGATCTTCATTGCTTCCCAAGGGAGACCTTGGCTCCCTTGGTTTTCAAAAATTATTTGATGTTGAGCAGGCCCATCTCTTCCACATCCTCTTCTTGTTTTTGTTTTCTGTACTTTTTTCCCTTTCCCCTCTTTGCTTTACCCAAGATCATAGCAATATATTGGTTGATGAATCTCAAATCCGTAATTCCTAATTCATCTTCCCCCAAGTTGTTTCCATCAGATTCTACCTCATCTAGAGCATTTCTAGCCATTGCTAGTGCCTCCACCTCCTTAGTTCTTAGTGGCTCCAAGGTCAAGATCAAAGCACACAGATCTGTAACACCCATTATTGAGGGAGGAGAGCGGGACATCTCTCTACCCCTACAATTGTTACCACCTTCATTTACCAAGACTTCTACCACCTTTGTCCCCTCAGATCCATAGAAAGATCCCAGATCTCCCTTAAAGGAGGGGATCTCTAGAAAGGGTAGAGAATTACGTGTGCCTCCTATGATTGGGGTTTCCACCACCCTTCGCCCCCCCCCCAAATCCTTAGCTTTTGATTTCCAAGGTCTCCATACCATTTTTAATTTTTGGTTTCTTTCTACATGCCTTCTCACCATGATCCCTACTACCACATCTCATACAAAAACTCTTGTCCTCTATTTCCATCAACACCACTCGATGCCTCCTTTCTACATAGAGAAAAATTTCCTCACGAATTTTGTATACCATCGTGATCTAAAGGTGAAGATAGAGGTATGAGTCCCCTTCCATGATATCTAAGTCCACATTTGTTAAGGTTAAACAATGTTCTCCCAATTTTGGCTATGCATTCTTCCACTCAATACTCCAAAGGTAGATTATAAAGCTAGGTCCACAAAGGATTATTGTATGGATCCAATTTCACTAGATCAAAATTCAAAGCCCATTTCTACATATAAAACATGTGCTCCCCCATTTTCCAAATCCCCCCTTGCAATATTATTTCCCTATCCTCTGTTGATGTCAATATGACAACAAAAATCCCTTCAGGGAGAATTTTACTATCGCCATCCTCTTCCAATTATCCACAAGACATGCCCTGATCTTCTCCCATTCACATCTAGGACCAATGACTTGAAAAATTATGGATAGATTGTCCAACATCTTGACATCCTCCTTTTCCTCCTCTAACACATCTATTTCTAGAAATTTATGGTGGATCTCATCCTCACATAGGAATGCCTCCTCTGCCTCATATCTCCCTTTCACCAACTAGGTTGTCTTGCTCTACAAATTTTCACTACATCACTATAGTCATGTATTATAATATAACATATGTTATCTCTAAATTTATATCCAACATTAATGGACCTATCTTTGAATACAATAAACAAGTTTTTGTTATAAAAATAACACATTATTATTTAAAATACAACTTATATCCAAAAAAATGAACCAATTGTAATACTACTTTTTTTATAGTCATTCACACTTCATGGAAAAATACAAGGTATTTATCGTGCTCACCTTTTATATTTATAATAGGAAAAACTATTAATATGAAATGCTCCAATGCATATACATTGCTACCCCAATAGTTGTACACATAAGAACAATATCTTTTCACTATGAGATCATTACTTGTTTAAATGAGTGTCTTATTTAATTAAACGAGCATCTTATTTTATAAACGACACACTTATAGTGGATAGTTATGATATTTTATTTGCATCCAAAATTTATTTATTTCACTTGTTAATGAATGTATTTATGTTTTTTTAAATAAAATTCATAAGTTCTCATGTGTTCAAGTATGGGTCTATCTTGACCAACGTTTGGTTATTTTTTTAATTTACATGTAGACTATTTATTTACAATAATAGTATACATATGTGGCAATACTAGATATTATAACCACAAGTGTTATAACAACAATTGGATCCTATTGGGAATCCAGAAAAACCACTATGCAAAAGCGATTGTAGTCTATCATGGTCTTAAGTTGGCTCAAATCAAAGGCTATAGGAAATTTTGGTTGGAGGGGGATTCTTTCAATATCATTAATAATTTGAAAATTTGTGTTCCCTCCTCTTGGACTATTAAGTATTTCATAAGTGACTCCATTGATATTTTGAAATCTTTTGATGAATGTTACATCTCATACATTTTGAGAGAGGGTAATGGTATAGCAGACATTTTCGCTAATATTGGAGTTAGGGAGGTTAGGGAATGGGGTTTGAATGATCCTCTCCCTATAGAGGCTATTGCGACTATTAACCATGATGACATATTTTAATTTTCTTAAGTTATCATTATGGTTGGTGGCATGCATGTCTTTCTTCACCTGGACGATTATTATGAGAAAGGATGGTAAGCCAAATTTGAATCAAGCGAATGGTATAGGGGCTAGGTGTTGTAGGGAACATAACTCAATGTTCTTTAATTTCCTTTGTTTCATTTCAATTATCACATGGATTTTGGGTGTTCTTAGCATTGTCTTCCCGAGTTTTCCTTGCACTGTGTATAGAGCCCTCAAGTTGTTAACTTCTGCTAATTTTGTCGATATGGGTGGAGATAGAAATCGTGTGGAACCTTTCTTGTGTGAAGTTGCAAAGAAGAAGCAGGTTTGGTAGGTTTTTGGAGAAAGGAGGGTTGACTCCTTAGCTAGAGAAATTACATGGCAATAATCCTCAGGTTACTTCGCTATTTTCTAAAGGATGGAATGATAGGGTGCTAAAGCTATATGAAACTGAGTTTGATGTCAATGAAGAATTTATAGCTAATATTATTGCTCTGGCTATGGATTGTATGAAACATTTTAGACATAAAAAGGAGTTGCAGACCGCAATGCAAATTTTCTTCAAGGGAGATGAAGCTAAGGATTTGAGGACTGCAAGGAGTTGAGGCTACTAGAGAAGCTCTCTTAATAAATTCTGGGGAGATGTTGTGGAAGAGCTAATGCATTGTATAACCTTGGAAGGTCACTTCTTAGTGGTTAATGCATACCACTTCATCTTACTCAATCACTTCTGACATAAGAAGAGGATTTCCTTTCTGTATTATCTCTTGATGTCTCTGGATTCAGGTCTTAAGGATCATAAGAAAAACCCTAAAAATACCATTTTTCATGTGGGGTTAATCCTTCTTATCTCTGATTATGCAAAGACCTTTGAGGTGGCTAAGCCAATTGTTACCCCGAAGGGTAAATAGTATAAGCCTGCAGAGGAGTATGAGACTGCTTCTAAAGAGGAACTGTCCAACAAAAAAGTGAAGAAAAAGAAATTGATTTTGGAAAAATATTTGGATTCAGAGGGGGATGTGAACTTTGTTCCTAATTCACTTGCTTCTATGGAGGTGGGTCCCCAATCCCTTGCTATGAGAAAGTGGAAAAAAGGGGAGTTGTGTGCTAGCAAGGGTTATGTGACTTGTAGTGATGAGGTGGCTATTGATTGGTCGAATAGGGGTGTGAAGGAGAAGATTGATTTGTATGGTGAAGGTTGCTCGCTGCCCCTTGTAACCAGGTAGAAGAAGGAGCCGAAGGAGGGAAGCAAGAAGAAACGGGTTCTAAGGACTATGAGTCAACTATTGGAGAGGGGCTTTCCTCTCACTATTGTGGGTGGCCCCATTGCCAATGATTCCTTGAGTGTTAAGCCAAATGTGAAATAGAAAGGTAAGTCTGGGGTTGCTGATGTTGCTATAGAAACCCAGGATGTGGAATTGGAGAGGCTAAAGAAGAGAAAGGCTGTGGCGGAGGAGATTGCGAGCTCCATCTGCAAAATCAAGACTCTAGTTGTTGCTGGGAAAGGTAAGGAAATCTCTATTGATCAAGATAAGGTTAGTTTCTCTGAGGAGGAAGATGTTTTGGGGAAGGAGGTTTTTAATATTGATAGAGAGGAAATGTCTGATGTGTTGGGAACTACTTGTGAGGGTTCCATTGCTTTGTTTAAATTGTTTAAGTGGTTTTTTCATGAACTCAATAAAACTAATGTCAAAGTTAGGGGTGCGGTGAATAAGGATGAGGAGTCCTCTATCCAAAACCAGATAGATGAATTGTTTGATTCCTTAAACTCTATGGTGGACACTGTGGCAGAGGAAACTTTTAAGATGAAACAAAATCTTGAAGGTAGAATCCTCACCCTTGAGGATAAAATGGAGGAAAATTGGAATACTATGATGAGAGGTGGGGAGGCTTCTAAATCTATTAGTAAATTTGATTCTACTGGTGTGATCTCTCCTGCGGTTAGTGCCAAGAAGTGTAAAGATAGTGCTCATGTTGACGAGATCGGTGTGTTTGGTAAGCTGATGGGGGAGGAGGGCGCTACTGGGAAGGGTGGGGAGAAAGATATTATTTTGATTACTATGGTGAATATAGATGGACCTAGTGCTAGGACTAGGAACAAGACTAAAGCTCAGGTTGGGGATTCTGGTAAAGAAATTTTTGATGTTTTGGATGATGCTCAAAAGGTTGTAGCAAGCGATGTGGGGGCAATGGATATTCTGAAAAACATGTAGTGTTTCTGGTTGGGGTCCTCCTTTTTGGTTGAATTTTTGCTGTTGGGTCATTGTTGTTGGGTTGTTTTATGCTTAGTGTTGTTTTCTTATGTTTTAGCTACTTTATGATGTTAAGGGTTCTGAGCCCCTTCAAAACCTGTATTTTACCTCTAGTAAAAAACAATTGGATCCTATAAATTTCTTGGTGTTATTTGAATTTTTCCCCAAAGAGAAAGTTATGAAATAACCCTTTAGAATTAAAAGAGGGATAGAAAAATAAAGGATAATATGATCCTTTGGTTAATCGAGATATTAATAAACCATATGTATATGAACTCTCTTGAAAAGGTTAAAGAATAATTAGTTATTTAAATAATTATTAAATGCAACCTTTGTGAAAGGGTGTGATGGTTTGGAAATCACCCCTTAAAAGGATATATAAATAATTCATGTGAGACTTGGAAAAGACATGGATGGAGAACATTCAAGGGAGAACATTCAAGAATAAAAGAGAAAAAAGGAAAGGAATTAGAGGGAGAAACACAAGAATTTAGAAGGCACAAAAGAGTGAAGGCTAAGGTTATTGGTTGGCATTAAAACATTTGGAGAAGGGGCACATTGTATGTGTCCAACTTGGGGTACAACGTACATCCTGGAGTGTCTTGGCTAGGGTTGTGTTTATGCCATGAAGGAGGGTTGGGTTTTGTGTAAGAACTGGTTTCCTACGAGGGTTTTTATTCCAAGAAAATCCTAGACCTATAACCATTCCTCTAAGTGTTGGATAGAAACCTCTCTGTGACTTTCAGATAAGTATTGAGCACCATTGATTTGACAATATTGGGAACATTATCTATATGATTTTGGTGTTAATATGATTAATCTATGTGGTGTTATTTTATTTATTTTTTGATCATTTAATTTTCAAATTTTTGTAGTTTACATTAATTTTACATTTATTTTGATAACACTACACGAATCAATTTATCTTAATTCTAATATTCATTATGTTTTTTTGGGAAAATTGCTACTAGAGAGGGTAGCACTCTTTTCATTACTTTGAGAAAGAAATACATTAGTTCCACAATTACATTTCCTTCATAGAAGGGCTATCAGACCTTCACTAAGTTTAGACATTCCTATTCACTTGAAAGGGCTCCAAAGCATCTTTGTTTTCTATTACATGATCTAGAAATTTTTTCATGTTCTTTGCTTCAATTGCTTCCTTGAACTTATCCACTACTGCAATCACCTCCTGCTTGTTGTGAACTTTCTCAGCTTAGACAATGTCACAGACCACCCTCGATTTGCACCATTTTTCCAATGTTGAAATCATTCTGATGGATGTAGGATCCATGCAATAAGACAAAAAATTATATGAAATAGCCTTTCCCATAAACTTCCTTCTTATTGATGAAGCAACATTTGAAATAACCAACCCCAACAAATCACCATCATGAATGTGAGAACCATTTAAACTACATTCACCCAATACTTGCTTCACCTTCATTACAACTTATTCAAACTCAGTGTTAAACAAATGACCAACTTGGGTTTCATAAGTTTCTAGCACTGCCTTAATAAGCTACCCAAGACCAACTGACACCCTGCAACATCTACAAATTACCATCACCTCCATTTTTATAAACCTATCCCAACACACCACTTTGAAACTATGAAACTAGCTTTACCATGATAGTGAAGCCTACACCAACGGACTTGAATTTAAGAACCCATTTAGCCACTTGGAAATATTTTATTCATAGGTTCTTAAGATTTATAGAATATTACCTAGGCAATGCTTGAGTTCCATTCTAAATAATTGTGTACCAAAACTACCAGAGGCCTAGTTGAAAGTGTTTGATACACATCATCAAGACATACTCGTCAATGCTTCTTTCACACCAAATACCCACAAGATTTCCTTCTAGATTTCCTTGTAGTGCAAAAATGCACAGGAGAAAATCCTTACTATGGCCACATAACTTTAACACAATTCCTTATTTGAATTTTTTTGGCATATCAATTTTTTTTATTCATTGTACCCCCTATTACACCAAAATTAGAAAAAATCCTTTGGCTACAAGATAGAGTTGACAATGCAAAGATTCACCAATTCTGGCCAACTATTGACGTCTGATGAAATGATCCTTTCCTCAATTTGCTCGATCTCATGCTTAGAAAAGAAATCCATAATTGAGTTTGCTTCTCTAAAGATGTTAGCCAAATTGTAGTCTTTAATTTTATTAAGCTCCAAGTTTATAATGTCTACCCACATCTTGAGTCTCCAACTTGGAGCATTTTTAGACCCAACCACCCTTACCACAATATCGGAATCACCTTCAATTTCTACATTATGTTAGCATTTAAACAAGAAGAATTTGAGACCTTCCAACAAAGCAACACATTCAACTTCATTGTTCATGCCCCACAACAACTTAATTGAAGCAACACCTACAATTTTTCCTCCATCATTACACACTACAAAGCCAACACTAGAGGGGCTAGGTTGCCCTTTGAGGCCAATTAAAATTAATTTTTAATCTTCCTTTCAGTGGTAAAACCCATTTGGGCTTGATTCTACCACCTTTGTTGTTAAGAGATGACCACAAGGTGAATTTAACAGCTTCCAAGACTAGGCCATTTTGTCATCCCAAGCCGAAAAAACTTAAAGCATTGCTTATTAAGTCTCATGTTCAAATGTTCACTTATACCTACTTCAATCTTGACCAAAAGGCATTACAAATTTATTGCTTTTTCTTTGAAAATTCTCGTGTTATGCTCTTTCCATATCTACCAAACAACCTGTTATCAAATTTTCACTTCAGTTCAATTTGACGAAGCTAATTTGTTCAAAGATTCATTTTAAGGTGGAAATTTTATTTTACCTCTATAGATATTTAACCATTAAAAGTGTTGAGTTATTGTGGATTTTGAAATGTGATGTGTTTAAATTGTCTGATATCAATTACAACATTAAGTATTGCATGAAATGGAAAAGAGATGCTTTCATTCTGATATTCAATTACAATGTTCAAACATTGTTTTACATAAAGGAGAAAAGTACATAATTGAAAAGGTGTTTCATAAATGTTGTATTTATATTCATTGGGTAATAAAGAACCAAGTGTCGCACACAAGTCGTGGGAGTAGTTGTGACAATGTATCAAAAGGAACATTCTACACTACTGAAGATAAAAGAAAAGAAGACACATAAGAAAGAACATAATCATCATTTCTTGTAAAGTCTTCAGTTGATTTTGGAATGGTACACCAATCTTGTTCCCAAGCTCCTGATAGACCTGCAAGAGATATAAAAAGTTGTTAGAGCTTCGACTATGAACATTCCTATATGAATTATCAACAATAATGGAGAATTCTGCTAATGATACATTGAAACAACTAAGCAAGAACAAGAAGTGTGAAAAAGGCCAAGGAGGAAACATCATAATAACATATTGTTTTTAATCTAACATTATTTGTTTCCATGTGTAGGTATAGGACAAGTCATGTTGCTGATCCAGATAGAATATCATAAAGCATGTGGTGTAAAATGGGCTCCCACAAGGGTTGAGACCCAACATGCTATCCCTCAGGCATCCAAAGAGGGGCTAGTAAAGAAACAAATCCAAAATGCTCAAGGAAAGACATCCATCAAATGAGTGCATCATTAAGTTCCAAGAAGACTCAAACAATTGACCATTTAGGATAGTCAACTCTCAAAGTGCAATGAATTGAAAATCACGAGTGATCAACTATTCAAGTGCATGATCTCATAATGTGATAGTGAACGGACATACATAATGCCTAGTTTGAAAATCATCAATTACAACTAAAGAAAATGGAAGAGTTCAATAACATCGTAATCAAGTACTTCTATTTCAAAATCTTTTATGCAATGATAACTTCACATCATCATGTTGATGCTTAGAAGATAAAAATGCACAAAGAGTACAAAAGAGAGGTTGGCTCCATCGCTGACAGAGTGACAAGTGGTTGTAAGTGAGCTATTGAAGGTAGAAAAAGAGTGCAAAGAGGGCATGTTGAGCCAAAATGCAAAGCATCAAGTATTGGGGAACAAATTCAATATGTCTCTTGAAGGTAATTTGGAAGTTTTTGAGCTTGTTTCAGTATTTTGATGTCAACTTTTTGAGGGGAAAATTTGATTGCATGATCCAGTGTTCATATGAAACACAAAATGAAGCATAAGATTGTGGAAAAGAAATTAAATGTGCATGTTTTGAAGCATGAAATGCATTAAATCCATGACAAATGGTTATAGACGAAGCACTTAAAAACATCATTGAAGTGGATCAACTTTATTTCATCACATTGTCTCATGTTATAAAGCTAAAGGTGTGTTTCAAAATACCAAATATTTGCTTAAAGTACAACTTGGGACATAATTATAAGTGAAAGAAGATTTGCATAATAGATATGTTTTTCTTTAGAATTCCTATGCTACAAATATATGGGAAAATCACATAGCCTTGACTCATTGAATGAGGAGCTAAAAGCATTCAAATTAATCATTCAAATGTGATGATAAGTATCAAAGTGATCTACAAGGCTCATGTTTGTTGCAAGTTAAACATTTCATAAGGTGTAGTTGTATGAAAAAAGGAAACACAACATTTTGCATACATTGGATAGGAGAACATTAACTCCATCATGTGTTTCAACATAAATGTTCATGAGTAATACTATGTTTTCCAGAAATGCAGAAGCAAAAGACAAGTAATTGTTGTTGAAAGAATGGAGAATGGTTCCATAATGAAGTAAGTCTACATTTTAAAATTAATTTATAACAGTGGCAAGGGTGAGAGATAAAGTCATTGTATTCTCTCAAAAACATGTATTCAAGTTATAGAAAACCCAATCATAAAGACATGTTTCCAAACAATTTAGGTGCAATGGTGCTAATTCAGGTTTAGAGAAAACCCCATTATTTTGTTTCTCATGATGGCATTTCCATAATGAAAAATGAAGAAGATGTTCAAATTCAAAAATGTAAAAACCTTGATCATCATTTATATGCCTGCGGCTTGGAGAGGCCAAAATCTCTATTTTTCAAAAGCCATAATACCTATTTAGGGTTGCAAGATCAAGATACAAATTCCAAAAGAAGGTGATAAGGGTTCAAAACCTTAGTTTCATATGTCCAAAATATGTAATGAAAGCTACAAGCTATGGCCTGGGAAGTGTTTAGTACCTACAAAAAGGAAGGTTCCATGTTAAAATGTATTCATTTGCATAGCAAGGGATGGACCCTTCATGTTTTGAAATAAGATGGAGAGAGGAAAGACACATGATAGCCACAACCAATACAAATGGCCGAATATAAAAACACACACAAATCCACATTTTCTACAAAGGAAAGCTTGAAAAAGCTTTGTGTTGAGGTAATGTATAGAGAAATGAAAAACAAAGAGAAAAATTTCTTCATAAGCCACGAAACCCACTTAGGGTTTATGCTCAAAATCTAGATATAAAGCAATGGAATCATTGACACTACATAGGTCGAGCCTAGAAGGGTTTTTTTTTTAGAAACAAAGGAGAATACACAAGTATACTCGCGGCCAATACATGGCCTTCAAATTTTTCTTCACAATGTTCATGTTTTTTTTGCAAGACAAAGCTTGAATAAGCTTTATTTAAGAGGGAAATGTCATGAAATGAGAAAAGAATGAAGCTTACCTTCTGTATCAAGGTCGAGAAACACAAAAATTCCATAGCCAAAGCTTCAAAAAATGCTCCAAGGAATGTCTCCATGGTCAACCATGAGAATGGAAAAAGCAATGACACAAAAAAGAGCAAACAAAATGCATCAAAATACAATGATAGCCACCACCAATGGCCATATTTCCTCATCAAGTAGATCCAACAATTGAACAAATACAATAAAATTCATACTAGCGATGAGGAGGGTTGAATGCGTCCAAGGTTTGAAGGAGGAGAAGCTCGATAGAGGCCACAAGAATGAAACCCTAATCCCCCCATGGCGGTGCATAGACAGGGTTTCGTTTTCACCAAAGGCTGATGATGCAAATAATGGTGGAATGAACATTTCAAAGGATTTTGTGTTTTAGGGTTTTTACCCCTATCAATTGGCCATGTGATTTTTATCACATATATTTATTTTTCAAATGCCACCATTTTCATTTCCTAGGCCGACATAAGCCTATGGCTTCTTTTTTTTTCCTTTGATTTTTCTTAGAAAATCAAACACATGTCATGCATATCGCCCTTTTAGGGTAGCCTTCTCTTTTTCCTTAGAGAAATTTCATGCCATGCTGCCTTTGGAGCCAGGTGATGACCTTAGGTCATTAAATTTTTTTCACCTAAGTGAAGAATGATATATATTTTTATGATTTTTTATATAAAAATCAATCATGTAAAGGAGCATTGCATATGTAATATTTGATTTTTTGCAATAAGCAAATGCAAAAAAATCAAAACAAATGGAGATCAAAAGAGGCAAGTCAGAAGATTTGAGGGAAAAAGTGGAAAAATCAGATGTAACAAGGGAGCCTTATCATTTTGTAATTCAGGAACTGCAAGATGTAAAACACTGATTAAGCAATGTTTCTATAAATTGCTTGATTAGTTGTTATTTTTAAATGTAGTTAAAAGTGCACTTCAGTTGACACTGAAACTTTCTATTCTGGATTTCAGTCTTAGGCGAATTTGAAAAAGAAGGTGCCAGATGGAGGTTTCTATTTTTAGTCCCCAACAGATAGTGCTTGATTTTGAGGCCTTTTTGAATCAACTTTTGGGTGATAGAAAGTTTCTAGCCTTTTCATGCCATTTGGAGTTGTTTTGGAGACTATATTTCAAGCTTTTTGAGGGAGCTCAAAAATGTAGATGGAGTTGCCTTTTGGAGGGACAAAAACCCAATTTTTCTATTCTTGGCACTACAAGGTCACATTTTGGCTATAAATCTGAGAAAAAACAATTTTCTCAAGGTTCAGAATTATTCAATATTCTTGCTCTCTTAGTCTTTTTTTTGGAGAGCTTTGTAAACTCATCTGATATTAGATTTTGATTGTCTTGTTCCTCCACTTGCAATAAAGTAGAAGATTTCTCCTTTTCACTTTCTTGTCATGGGCTCACAGTAATGGTGTGATTTTATTGTGATTCAGTTAATCGAATCCTTCTTAGTCCTATTGTTGTGGGTTATTGTCAAGGTTTGCAATAGGTTTGGGTTGCACATTGTATTATATTTTCAAGGGTCTTTATGCAAAATACTGATGAACTGAAAGCATTGTGGTGAATTGTGAGAGTTAATTGCTATCAAATAAGTGTTGTGAGTTAAGTTTCATCAAGATCTCAACATTTAGCTGATCATCTTAAGTGTAGGTGTTAATGATTTTCAGTCTTTCCTTTGAATTTGTTTATATTAGGTGATTAGTTAGAAGGGAACCAACCCACTCTGGAGATTCACTCTCCCCAATTGGTTTACCCACAAACCAAAGAGTGTTTCCATGTTGCGATAGGATAGACAAGTACAACTTGCCTAGAGGGTGCAATCCTGATTGCCAACACAACCATCACTAAAATTTCACTCCATACTCTCCCATATGCCGCCCCCCTATGGATATTTGGCCATGATTCAAATAAGAGTTTTAAATTTTTTGGAAGAAGGCCACGCCACTCCACCTTGGCACAAAAATGAAGCCAACAAGATTGACCTATTTCACATTGAAGAAGAAGGTGTTGTGCATCTTCATTATTTTGTTTATAGACAACACACTAGTACGGTCCACAAATACCATAGCATTGCAACCTATCACTTGTCAAAACTCAATTGTGCAAAGCAACCCACACAAAGGCTCCTGCTTTCAAAAGAACATTTTTTCCCCAGCATAACCACTTGAGCTAGGTCATCATAGAAGTTTCATTTTTGATTAATTTATATCCTGTAATCATGGAGTAAGAACCATTTTTTGATGCACACCATAATATGTCAGGGGATTTTGTCATAAACAAGAGCCATTTGGAGAGTTTATTTTCCAATATATATTTTGTTTGAGCTTGCAGAAAATCAAAAAAATTCCATTCCCACTCCCAACATTCGCTTACACACCTATATTAAGGTAATTTCTTAGATTCTCACAATATGTGTCTTTTGATGGATCAATGGCTTCAGCCATGCCTAGCAAAGAGCTTAATGTAGGATAACCATTCCATGTTTCATACAAAAAAGAAAAATTTCTCCTATCACCAATGCACCACGTTAGATGGCCGCAAATTATCTCCCTGCAACTTAGAATGAAATTCCATATGGCTAAACCATTCTATGGGTTGGACATGGTTAAAAATATCTCAGGGACCATCGGATCAAGGTACTTGATGGAGCTTATAAAATTCTAAGGAATTCCATCTAAATTCCCATGAACTTGGTTTCCATTTTAAACCCTTGTCCTCAAAGTGAGTAGGGTTTTATTCAAAAGTATGCAAACATTATAATTTTAGGTTGACCTACTCAGCCATTCATCAACCCCTTAAGTCATCTCTTGAGCCATACGACACGTCCGTCTACTGGCCCCATTAGCATGAAGAACTAGGCACTGTTTTTCCCACCATATCAAGTCTTTTCCTAAAGTCAGGTTTTAAATTTTAACCTGATGACTTAAAGTTTAAGTCATTAGCCCCAGTGGTCATGTCATCATTGGCTAGACCAAGTCCCATCTATTAAATGCTAACATCACTTGATGTGCAGATTTCAAGATTCAAAGATTAGGGAGAAGATTTGGACCATACTCCACCAGATCGTGAGAGTTAAGTGCCAACAAGATAAATGCAGCGAGGTTGGTGAGAAGCGGATGCATGTCCATGTATAGTGCGAGACCCACTCCCAACTACCGCTCTCATGGCTTGACATCTTCAACGAGCGACTAAGATCAATTTGGTGGAACTATCTTCACCATTCCCCATTGGTTTGCTGGATTAAAATGAAAGGTGGTTATGACTAGTGAGATTAGCAAGATATTGACACTTGTCCTGACCTACTTGAACCATGGAGCACACACACTGCGAAGGTCTCATCTGATATGGAAGAACTCCATTGGCTGTGAAAATTTTGGTGAGGTGTTGTTGGAAATAAAAGGTGGTCAAACAAAGGTTTCCTATCCGATCATCTATCAAGGAAAAAGATTGACAGATAGCATTCAAAGTTGGAAAATAACATGTCATGACCATTTTTACTCTGTGCAACCAACTCACATTAATGAATAATATCTTGTAGAGCGATTGAGTTGATCTCAATTCGCGTGGAGACACAAATGCTGGTAATCATGAAGAATAGTGTACGGATCTCCATGAAAATGGGGAATTAAATGGTGACAGTACATCTCCCAACGAGCTGCCTGGGTTATGCATGTGTGTTAGACATTGATTGTGATCGTGTGTATCGTGGGCGTGACACTGGTAAAGGTGGGGTGACAAGTAAATAAGACATTGTTTTGTGTGGGGTCTAATTTTTTTGTGTTGATGCAATTTATTGTGGTCATCCTATTTTTTGCGTGTGTGGCACATTTTGGTATCTAACGTTGGTTGTGCACCCTTGTGGCATTCTGGATACCTGGTTTGTTATAGCTTAGATGGTGACAAAGGAATTTTGGTAACACTTTGCATTTCCCTTCTCTGGCGGTGGTTACATTTTGGCTTTCCCCTAGTTGCACCATGTTTTGTAGATTCAACATGTAGGGGTTTTGAAATGCAAGTAAAATGCAGTTGAAATTTTGATGAATGAAAATTTGTAATGGAACTGCATTTGAGCCTGGAGCTTGTTGCTCCCTTAAAAGGGAATTCAAGGATCACTTGCAAGGGAGGAGAAAAGATAGATAAAAAAATTTTGGTTAGGTTTAGGTCTGGGTGTATATGAATTTCACGATAGGAATAGAATAGGGGGTCTGTTTTGAGCTTTCTTTGGAAGAACATATACATATTGTCTTAAATTGTTATGCAGATTTGACTCATGAATATAAATGAAAGTCTAGTTTTGATGCATTTTCTCTCCTTATGTGGATTTGAGTAAATATTGAATGGAATTTTTAATAATAGTTTCATTTTTCTTTTGAAAATCAGTTCAAATGTATGTGTCTATTTCCAACTTTGATTCAAGTAATCAATTAAATGCTCAAATGGAGTCAAATTTGCAATTATTTGTTGGGGATTTGATAAGTAGTTGTGTATCCGAAATTGTGAGCTCCATAATGCAAATTTATTATGTGGATAGTTCATTCTATTAGGATTTAAAGTCATTTATGTATTACTAAATATTGTGTGTATGACTCCATAGCCCAATTCAATAAGACACTAATCTATTTCCTTAAGATTTATCTAATGGCTTGATCAAATTGTTGTATGGCAGCCAACCTAAAGTCAAAATTTGAATTTACTTTAAAATTTCCTTAATCTTTACACAAATTTTTATGTTCATTGTCATATGGGATAACATTTTTTGAAATGGTAGCAAGTTACTTAGAAACAAGCCAATTTCATAGTAAGCTTTGCACATTTTCCTTTCAGTTAAAATGATATGTGCAAGTGATGTGTTCTATCAAGTACAATTTAACTGAACACCAATAGGAATGTCCTCCTTGCCCCACAAAGCCTAAAGTGTAGAAGATACCAGTCTCTGACTAGATCTTGTTGATTGGCCAGTCATTTTTAGGAAGTTTGGTCAAAGGAATTGGCTATTTCTTAGAAGTTCCTTTAGGTGCACTAGAAAAACCACCAATAGAATGGTGACTCTACTAGGGAATGCACTCAGAAGTCCGGTTACAAATTTACTTGTCATAGAGTCATTCAGATCTTGAAGAATCAAGCCCTAAGATTCATTATGTAGAGTCATAGTATTTTCCATTCATACTTTGGTGGATTTGAAAATCTATGTTCAGATAATTGAAAAGTTCTTGCACGTGGAAAGGATTTATTGCAGCAAAGATCAAAGGATATGAGTGTGACTCCGCTGTTAGAGAAGACCCAGAATGAGACTTCTACTTAAAAGAATTTCATGATTTTGAAATGTTTTCCTCTATAAAGGAGGTGGCGACTCTGTCCGAAGAACCAGTTAAATTGTGAAGAAGATTTCCAGATTTGCATAATTTGCAATCAAGAAAAAAGATTAATAGCTGCTACAAAGTCTCGAGGTATTCTCATAAATCTAAAGAAAGCAATATTCTATTTGAAGGAAACTTATGAGAAAGAAGTCAAGGCTTAGGAGGATAGATGATTCCCCACTAGATGAATTTGCATTAAGATAGGGAATAGTAATAATTCTTTTCATACTTCTTACATGCAAAGTTTGTAACTATCCATAAAGTATGTTATTCTTTTATGCGTTACCTTTTGAAGAATTTCTTTGTAAAGAATCAAGCTAAAGTTTTCAGGGTGAAGAAGGCATGTCATCCCCTTGAAGGGATTTTGTTATTGAAAGGTATATGCCATTATTTTTCAGTGGTATTGAAGGTTTCCCTAACTTGATCCCTAAGAATGTTAGGAAACATTTTCCCAAATTCACAGGGAAAATTTCCGAATTAGCCTCTAAGCATCTACAAATATTCATGGATGTTATGGGGGATTATGAGGTGACTCATGAAGATTTTGTCATGAAAATTTTTGTTCAATATTTGAAGGAAGATGCCAGGGATTGGTATTCATATTTTCCAACAAGTTCCATAGCCTCATGTAGTTAATTCGTGACAAGCTTTCTGGAACAATTTGGTGAAAGGATGAATCCTAGTAAGGTGAGAAATAATTTCATGGAAATTCATATAAATGAAGGGGAGTTGGTTCTTGTTTTCAATCTCTATATTGAAAAGGCAATTAGAGAAATTCCAAAAGATATAAGGCCAAATGATGGAGAATGTTTGATTACATATTTAGGAGAATTTGATAAGAAAATGAGCTTCTTATTAAGAGACAAGGAACCCACAACTTTTCACTAGGCATATCACATTGCCATTGATATTGAGAACAATTAGAGATATTCAATAATGAAAGGGCCTGAAATTGCTAGTAGTAGTTCTAGTATTACCCCCAATTTTGAACCAAGTAGATCAAAGAGTAAAAGGATTTGTTGGGGAGGGGACCTCATGGATGTTGTATCTACTTTACTCCCAAGAAATTTAGAATGTGAGCAAGCATCAACTTCACATTAGCCAAGGAAAGGAAAATCTGATGTAATCCTCTCTATCAAGAAGTTACGCGAGATAAGAAGACATGTAAATGAGTCACCGTATGACTTATTTTCAAGATTCTTGGATATATTGATGGAGATACCTGGGAGTCTTAGACCCAGTGATCTAATGTGCATTAATTTGTTTTGTGAAGTATATATGCTAGGGTCTAGCCAATGGTCTGAGGATCTAAAGCCTCATAGCCTTGACCAAGTAGTAGATTGGATTAATATTGTGGAAAGAATTGAGGATGGTCATGTGCCTTTATCTGATACTCATGATGTGAGTATTAGTTGCCATGTTGAAGATGATCAAAGGCTAAGATCACCAAGTCAAAGAGAAGCATCAAAACTAGAACAAGTGATTGTTGAATGTTGTCATTTGATTGACAACCTAGAAACAAATGTAGATAGTAATGATGAGGATGAGACAAAATATGAAAAAAAAGAGGTGATGCCCAATTATCTTCCTTGGGATGTCATAAACTATGAGAAAACACAAGAAGTACAAGATGAAACCTCCCAAGTTGATTCAATTAGCAACCATCATGCATCTTTTAATCAAGGGAATGCACTTAATCCCAATTCCATGGTATACATGAGGAATCAAAGTAATGAGATTGAACTTGAGGAATCTACCATTGAATATGATTCTTCATATGAAGTGGAGATATAATCCCTTGCCTCTAGCAGGGGATATGTTAATAGCCTCACAAACGTTTGTTTCCTAGGCATGGAACAATTCTCATCATGTGAAGAATGTTTTGAATGCGGGTCAATTATTGTAGATATGAATGATGAACCTAATAGTGAGATTGCTTCTCTGTGTTCTTCAAATGATTGTACTAATTTTGAGTACACTAACTCTCTGAATTGCTTGTATCCTAATTTTAAAGATGATGAGATACATCCAATTAATGCATGGAAAAATATTTTATTTGATGAAGATGTTTTGGATGCTGAAGTTACAAATGACAATCCTTATTGGTGTAGGAGTAATCCTCTTTTTGAGGATACTTATAATAAATGTCTGGAAAGCTTCATAAATGGGCATGTTGTGGATGGTCCATGTGAGGATCAAAGTGATGCTACTCCTAATTTTCCAAGTGCTAAACTACATGAGAGGTGTGGAGATGCAGATACCAATAAGGAAGCTCTTTAGTATGATGTCAGCTCCAAATGTAATGAGGATATTCATAAAGATTAATATGGTTGCATTGAATTTCTTGTGGTGAAGAATTGTATATTTGAAGGAATGGCTGAAAAGATAGGCATTCATGTTCTACAGGATGATGTCATAGATACTCCCACAACACTACCTTATGTTAAGGAGAAGGAATTACATGGTGATGCAAATACTTCAATACCTTTTCACCCAAGTGAAAATCAATCCAAAGATATAGGTGATTGTGAAGATCATATAGGACATTATGAAGTTGCAATGGAGTTCTTTGCAGACACCCCTCATCTAATGGATTTGATTATGGAACTTCTCTCACCTCAAGGGGTAACATTTATGAAAGGAAAATTGATAATAGACATGGTTATGTTTTCTTTCTTGAATCCACTAAGGAGTGGTCTAATAAGAGCCAGAGTGTTTATGAGACCTTCAAGTTTGATGAAAAAATTCATGATGATCATATATCTCATGGTGATGTGGAATATGAAGGCTTCACCTTCTTAATTCAATCTAAGGAACCTCTAATAGAAAGGGAAAAAGATGGAAATGTTGCTCTAGGTGGTATAAGCAGTGTTGGTCAAAGTAATAATGATGATTTGGTGTCACATACTACTCATGTGCATTCATTGCAGGGAAAACATGCTAAGGTTTTTTATAGAGGAAAATTTGTTCCTAAATTTTCGGGGTCTGGGGGATCCACCTTGTAAAGTTATCTTGTGTACATTTTTTAATTAGTGTAAATATGTTAGTCTAGTTTGTTTGCTTCCTGTTGGATCTGCTTGCCTAGTCTGAGTGAATTCCTTGGTTTTGGCCTTGTACCCTGGTCTGCTTCAACCAGAGATTATGTTTCTCACCATACCCACCAGGGGTATGCATCCCTGAGCATGAGCCGCTGATGGAGCTTATAAAATTCTAAGGAATTACATCTCAATTCCCATGGACTTGGTTTCCATTTTAAAACCTTGTCCCCAAAGTGAGTAGGGTTTTATTCAAAAGTATGCAAACATTATAATTTTAGGTTGACCTGCTTGGTCGATCATCGACCCCTTAAGTCATCTCTTTTGGCCATCTGGCACGTCAGTCTACTGACCCCATTAGCCCGAAGAACTGGGCACTATTTTTCCCACCATATCAAGTCTTCCTAAAGTCAGGTTTTAAATTTTAACCTGGTGACCTAAATTTTAAGTCATTAGCCCCAATGGTCATGTCATTGTCAACTAGACTAAGTCTTGTCTATTAAATGTTAACATCACTTGATTTGTAGATTTCAAGATTCAAAGATCAGGGAGAAGATCTGGATCGTACTCCGCCAGCCCGTGAGAGTTAATTTCAAGCAAGATAAATGCAGCAAGGTTGGTGAGAAGTGGACACGTGTCCATGTACAGTGTGAGACCCACTCTTAAATACTACTCCCATGGCTCGACATCCTCAATGAGTAGCTAAGATCAATCTGGTGGAACGATCTTCATCATTCCCCATTGGCCTTCTAGATTAAAATGAAAGGTGGTTATGACTAGTGAGATCAGCGAGATCTCAACACCTATCCTGACCTACTCGGACCATGGAGCACAGACACTGTGAAGGCGTCATTTGACATGGAAGAACTCCATTGGCTATGAAAATTTTGGCAAGGTGCCACTGGAAATCAAAGGTGGTCAAACAAAGGCTGGCTATCTAATCATCCATCAAGGCAAAAGATCGATGGATAGCATTCAAAGTTGGCAAATAACATGTGACGACTATTTTTACTCTGTGCAATCAACTCACATTAATGGATAACATCCTGCAGAGTGATTGAGTTGATCTTAATTCATGTGGAGAAGCAAATGCTAGTAATCATGAAAAATAGTCTATGGATCTCCATGCAAATGGGGAATTAAATGGTGATAGTACATCTACCAATGAGATGCCTAGGTTACACATGCATGTTATACATTGATTGTGATCATCATCGCTCCACATGATACATATAGAAGGAATAGTTGCTACTCATGTCATCTACACTTATCAGTTAGAAGTGTGATTGATTAAGGCAAGGTAGTGTGAGAAATTATTAGAGAAGAAAAATGAGCAAACCAGTAAGGAAGTCTGCTCACTTGAGTTCCCAAAAGTCTAGTTCTAATGCACCAGAAGCTACTCCAGCCATGGAGGCCAATATTTCCACTTAAAATACTAGACTCACACCCAATAGGTGTAGTCAAAGGCTATAATTCTAGGGTGATGCTATAGTAAAATTAGATGATAAAGGAAAGAGCCCATTGTGGTCTCCCACAGGAGCACAAAGGAAGATAAGTTATGGGTGTGGCTCCATTGGAAACCATCATTCACCTATTGAACTTACAAGAAGCTCCTCTGAAACTAAGACTAACTTTGACTACTGTCGATATTTAGCTCTTTTGAATGATGGTCTTCCCTCTAATGAGGAAGTGATATCTATTGTGCCATTGGTGGTCAAAACCCTGATCGGGCATACTGGAAGCATGTTAGGCATAGAAAAGAAAGAGGAGGAAGTCAAGGTTTCTTCTCCTTGTCTGGAAATGACTATCAATGGTCGTGTGTAATGCGGGCGTGGCACTAGTAAAGGTGGGGTGACAGGTAAATAAGAATTTGCTGTGTGTGGGGTCTAAATTTTTTGTGTTGATGAGATTTACTATGGTGGTCCTATTTCTTGTGTGCATGGCACATTTTGGTATCTAACATTGGTTGTCATGCCCTAAAAAGGGAATTCAAGGCTCACTTGCAAGGGAGGAGAAAAGATAGATAAAAAATTTCTGGTTAGGTTTAGGTCAGGGTGTATATGAATTTCACGATAGGAATAGAATAGGGGGTCTGTTTTGAGCTTTCTTTGGAAGAACATATACATATTGTCTTAAATTGTTATGTAGATTTAACTCATGAATATAAATGAAAGTCTAGTTCTAATGCATTTTCTCTCCTTATGTGGATTTGAGTAAATCTTGAATGAAATTATTAATAATAGTTTCATTTTTCTTTTGAACATTAGTTTAAATGTATGTCTCTGTTTCCTACTTTGATTCAAGTAATGAGTTAAATGCTCAAATGGAGTCATATATTTACAATTATTTGTTGGAGATTTGATAAGCAGTTGTGTATCAGAAATTGTGAGCTCCATAATGCAAAGTTGTTATGTGGGTAGTTCATTTTATTAGGATATAAAGTCATTTATGTATTACTGATTATTGTGTGTATGACTCCATAGCCCAATTCGATAAGACACTAATATATTTCCTTAAGATTTAACTAATGGGTTGATCAAATTGTTGTATGGCGGCTAGCCTAAAGTAAAAATTTGAATTTACTTTAAAATTTCCTTATTCTTTACACAAATTTTTATGTTCATTGTCATGTGGGATAGAATTTTCTGAAATGGTAGCAAGTTACTTAGAAACAAGCCAATTTCATAGTAAGCTTTGCACATTTTCCTTTTAGTTAAAATGATCAGTGCCAATGATGTGTTCTGTCAAGTAAAATTTAAATGAACACCAATAGGAATACCCTCCTTGGCCCCACAAAGGCTAAAGTACAGAAGATCCCAGTCTCTAACTAGATCTTGTTCATTGGCCAATCATTTTTAGGAATTTTGATCATAGGAATTCGCTATTTCTTAGAAGTTCCTTTAGGTGCACTGGAAAAACCACCAACAATACTTTTCCCTTAGAATTTTTCTCCATAGGGCATCTAGGTTTTTAAAATCTTCCAAATGAGCTTTGAGCCCAAAGCCCAATCCTCGTGTCCTTTACACCTACTCATCCTTGATCTTTAAAAAGAACCACTATTTCCCACGCCAATAGAGGTATGCATTTCTTATCATGTGTACCTTCCCAAAGTAATTCATGTTGAAGCCCAATCATTCTTTGGAGAGCCTTTCTTGATGCTTTGTAGACATGATAACATGTATATGGGAATAGCCACTAACATCGATTTCCCCATTATGAGCCTCCCCACCATGGCTGGCCACCAAACCTTCCAATTCTCTGTCTGTGCACTACATTTATTTACTATGTTTTCCCAAAGATAAAATTTAGGTGGCCCTGCAAACAATGTAATGCCAAGGTACTTGGATGGTAACTATCCAATATTGAAACCCAACACATTTTTAATTCTATGCTAAAGGCCTTTAGGGATATTCATGAAGAATATATTAGATTTGTCCACGTTTATTTGTTGGCCAACTTGTGAATAGTATTTTTGTAAGGAAATCTTTATTGCCTATGCTTCCACCACCGACACATTCCCATTTAATATAGTGTCATCAACGAAGAGTTGGTGGGAAAAGGTAGGGATGTTTTTGGTAATCTTAATGCCTTTCCAAACACCAATGCTTTTTTTTGATATATGCCTACTTAGAGCCTTCATCATAATCACATAAAAAAAATGATATATTGTATCCCCTTGGCGTAAACCTTTAGCACCACAAAAGAATCCCCAAGGCAATTCATTTACCACTACTGAATACCTTGGTGTGGAGTAGCAACTAAACACCCAACTTCACCGAACATTATCAAAACCAAGTTTCTTTGTAACTTCCCTTCGAAAGCACCAAAGGACACTATCATAAGCTTTACTCATATCAAGCTTTACTATCATACCTTTGTTGTTTGAGTGTTTCAAAGAATGAATTATTTTGTGTGCAACTATAATACCATCTAAAATGCTCCTTCTGGGAATGAACCCACTCTATTCTTGGGAGATTAAATGTGGGACAATTTGTTTTAGATGTTTTGCCATGACCTTGGAGATAGCTTTATAGATTGTGTTGCACAATGTTATGGGATAATATTTGGAAAGGAATTATATTTTTCTTTCTTCATTACTAAAGTTATGTTTGTATTGTTTAAATCTCTGAGGATGGTCCTCTTCTTTCTTGACTCTTTCACGATGCCATGAATCTATGTGCCCATAAAATACCAACAAGATTGATAAAAAAGGCATTATATCTGACAGGCTGGGGGATTCATCTAGTTGCATTTGAAGGAGTGAAACCTTTACTTCCTCCTTAGTTACTTTATCAGTTAGAAACTTGTTCTCCATCATAGTTATTACTGGATCAATTTCTGTAATGATATCAATGTTCATTGTTTTTGCTTCATCTATGCCACTGAGCAGAGAAGAAAAGTAATCACCACTGACCTTTTGAATTTCTTCCTCCCTAGTTAAATATCCCCATCATTTTCCTTGATTTGGGAGATCCTATTCTAGCTTTGTTTAACTTTAGTTGAGTTATGGAAATACTTGGTACTCAGATCACCTTCCTCCAGCCAAGTATCTCTTGATTTCGAGTGTCAATAATATTCTTCTCTCAAAAGTACCTCATTGTATTCCATGATTAATGATTTTTATTTCTCAAACTCCACACTTTTTATCCCCTGATTTAAAATCACTTCCCCAAGCGCAACCAACTCTTCTTCAATATGCTCCTTTTCTTCAAAAATATTTTTGAAACTTGTTTTATTCCATTCTCTTAGCCTTTCTTTCAACCTTTGCAATTTTTTGTAGAAAATAAACATTTTTGGTTCCATCCACCATTGCTTTAGTAAATCTGGTAGACCAGTTGAGTACATCCACATTTTATTAATTTTGAACTGGAAATTTGGCGGTTTTGAATCTCCATTGCTTAGCAACGTTATTGGATAGTGATTTGAGATCACTACTGGGAAGATTGCCGATTTTGACAATAGATTTCTTTGCAACTAGTCCTTAGACACCAAAAATGTATCTAGCCTCTCAAGTATATTAGTGAAACTCTTTCTTCTATTATTCCAAGTGAAAATACCATTTGAAGCTTTAATATCTACCATATCATTCTCTTAGTTGAATTTCAAAAAATATTTTTGAGCTTGAAGATGTTTTTGGGAGCCACCTAACGTTTCTTTCAAATCCATTATAGCATTAAAATCCCCCCAATTACTACTTTCAGATTGTCTAGGTTATTAAATAGAAAATTCCATAGTAATTTCTTCTCCTCGATTTTTATTGGGCCATATACATTGTGAATTTCAAATTTTCTATTTGTTTGAGAGTTTATTACTTCGAGTTGCATTCAATTTGGATTTGAATTTGTCAGTGATACCTTGATTTTCCTTGCACACCATAGGACCCCTAAGCCATCAGAGGCACCATTTGCATCAATGAATAAGCTTTCCCATATTTTGCAATACTTGATGAATGTTGAAGTTTCATCCCCTTCGAGCTTTGTTTCCTATAGTAGTATGAGATTTGGATTTAGACATTCCAATTGGTGTTTCACCAGTCACCTTTTGTTAGGGGCATTAATTCCCCTAACATTCCAAGAGAGAATCTTCATCTCCCTCCAAGGGAGGCGCTTGCTCCCTTGGATCTCATCATAAATAATCTGATTGAAGGTTGCTTAGTTTTCAATGCCTCTTCTTCCCTTCTCTATTTGTTTGATTTTCTCCCCACCTTAGAAACTAAAACATTTGTGATAGATTTTTGGATTTTCCTTGTTCTGATTATGTCCAAGTCTTTCAAAATACCTTTTTTAATAATTGATCTGAGCCCTCTTGATCATCACTACCATGCCATTCAAGCAATCTTATTGGGGATTTTTCCTGGCTACCACCAATCTCCTGTTGGAAGTAAATTAATTATGAGGCAAGACTGTCGGCACAAACCAACTAGACAGTCTCTCTAGAACCGTCCAGAATCATCCACAACCGACCACATGTTGAATACTATCCCTTCCCATATAGCACATTCAGAAAATGTTCTATTTCATCTAACCGTCATAAATTCTAAAACTAACATAATGCTATAGTGCACTCAACATTTATTATGTATTTTTCTATAAATCTAATGGAGGAGCCTATGATTAGCAGTGTTGAGGTTTTACTGAGTTCTCTTGTGTCTTATTGTCTTATTTTGTATATGTGTATGTGTCTTGTGTCTTCTCTCAGTCTATCAAAGTGGTATTAGAGCTTGGTCGATGATGTTAACTGGGAGTGAAAATTTCTAAAGTTGCTATTGTTGAAGACCTTGCTAGCTGCAACAAGGAAGGGCTGGAATATCAATGCAAAGAGGAGAAACTAAATTTTATGAGAGTAGGTTGTGAAATTGCAAAGAGGATACATTGAGATAGTGCAAATCGATGAAATTGCAGCTGCTCCAAATCAGAGTCTTTGAAGGATTGTTGTTTGAGAAAGCCGACTAATGAGTTGAAAGTCACCTGGAGTAAGAGTCGTTGCTAAAAGAAGAAGACAATAATGAATTGAATTGTTGTTATTTAAGAGGCGATTGTTGTTTATTGAAGAGGAACCCCAACTCAAGAGATTCAAAGATGGTTCAAATGTTTTTGAAGTCGCTAGCATAAATGTGCCAAGAAGCAATCACTAAAAAAGTGATTCACAGTTCAGGAGGAGCAGAAGCTGTTGTTTCCAAGCCATTAACTAAAGATTTTTTCAAGTTTGAGATCAAAAGAGTAGTTGTTGTTTGTCATTAAAAAAGGTGAAGTAGAGATCATTGCATCTTTCTAAGATGCAAAGGTGAATGTAAATATGTTATTTCTTATATAATTTTTATCAAGTGTTTTAGAAAAGATTACAAGATCTTGGAAGAGTGTAATTCTAGAAGATTTATTTTTTGAAGTTTCTCTATAAAGGAATATAAATTTGTCTGAAGTCTATGGTTATAGTCACTGTAAAGGAAGTTTGCAGGTATTGAAAAGTTGAAACAAAGGTTGAAGACACATCGTATTCAAGTGTAAAGGTGAGTTTAATTGTTTATTGCAATGGGAAAGAAAGGTAAAAGAGTGTTGAAAGAAAATGCAAATTTAGTTTCAGAAGTAGATTTTTTAAATGAAGAATTAATGAAAGAGAGAAAAAAAAATTTTGCAATTATGAATGAAAAGTTAGCAGAAAAATGTAAACTTTTAAATGAAATTGAAGATAAAAATGAAAAAATCAGACATTATGAGAAAGAATTAAACAAATTTCAAGAGGGAAATTTAAAGATGTTTAATGAGATTAAGAAACTGAATGATGAATTAGAACAAAGAGGGAAGTTGATTGATGATTTAAAAAAGAAGTTAAAGATGTTTGATGAAGTTAAGAAAAAGAATGATGATTTGGAAGAGAAAATACAAAAAATAGAAGAAGATAATAGTTTATACAAAAAGGAAATTATATCAAGATTGAATGAAGAGAATGAATGTTTGAAGGAAAAGAAATAGACATGTGATGTTTCATGTAGTATAGAAGATTTGTGTTTGACATTTGATAAATGTGATTTTTCTAAAGTTATTTATGATAGAGATAAAAATGTTAATAAGTCTAATGAACTTGTTAGTTGTGATATTTTTGATTCTGCAAAAGCTAAAGAAAATATTGGTCTAAAAATTATGAAAAAAATGGGTTATAAAGGTGAAGGTTTGGGAAAGACTGAACAAGGAATGAAAGATCCAATTGAACCAACAAAGAGGCAAAGGTATAAAGGTCTTGGGTATGACATAGGTAAAGGAAAGAATGATAGTGATGTTCCAAGTACAAGAAAATCATATCAAGGAAGAATATGCAATGTTTGCATTATAATTGGAAAGGTCATACCAAGGACAGATGTTGGGACTTACACCCTTGTAGTGTGTGTGGTTTGAAAAATCATTGTGAAAAGAAATGTTGGAATAATGCATCAAACAAATATTCTATTGCGGGTTGTATGAAAATGGATTGTGGATGGACTTATGTATCGAGTTGGCAGAAAATTCCAAGTATGATTAAAAATTTATTTAAGTACAAATGTTCAAGTGTGAGAAATGATAGTAAGATAGTAAGGTTTGAATGTTCAAGAAGGATAACAAATGGTTTGAGTAAAACAAAAAAAAATTCTAGCAAGACATCTATAGAAAGTGAGTTTGCAGGAAGTTCAAGTTTTCTATTTTGAAGAGTTGAAAGCCAAAGATCAAGAAACTACCATAGCAGTTGGATGAAGACATGAGAGAGATGAATCATTGGATTTGAAGATGGTTTGAAGATATCAAGCAAGGAAAAGGATTTTCAATGTAATGCCCCACCATGAAACCCTAGAGGACAACACACTATAACACCTAAAAATGTATTTTTTTTTTAAAGTGCAATATACACAAGATTGCAACAAAAGTAATAACTTAAATTATACCCTAATTCCTCGAAGGTCCATGACTATGCTACTAAATTATCATTAACTAAACTAGCAAGAACTGTAAATCATTTCTATTATCACAATAAACAAGATTCATTTAATAATATGAAATTCCAATTAATCCATCACATTTAATTAAACAATAAATATGGAATAACCATTTCATACCAACAATATATCAACATCAACGATCATTAAATTAACAATAAAATCAATTACATTTATCATTACAAGAGAGTTTACAATTAATTACAATATTACATCATTACATCATTGTTTCCTCGAATGAGAGATGAGAGTACATAAGAATTACATTACATACTATAACTAATTTAAAGTACATTACAAGTACATAAAAGATGATCCACATGAAGTGGAACAAGTGAAAAAGTCTTCATATCCAGGAGTAGTCTCACAAACATGAACGCAGTGAGGGAACCCAATGGAGTACAAGGCACATTCCACCCAACCATGTGGAACCCTAAGGTCCACCCTTGTCCTAGGAGATAGCAATAAGGTCCCACCATAAACAGACAAGGAATCAATAGAACACAAGGCTAACATGACTCCAAAATGCAAGTATAATATAGCAACACTCAATAGTGACACTGCTTCCAAAGGCATACAAAAATCAAGGAAATACAAGTCAAGGGAATACTAGGTTGTAGTAGAGGAGAGTGTCATCGCATGGTCCTAGCATGGGTTATCCTAGCTACCTCTCACTAGGCGCCAACCCCCTTCTATGGTTATCTTGGCTTCCTCACACTAGGTGTTGGCCCCATAGGGTAACACATGCGGAACCAACTTCCTTTCATGAAGTCAAGGAGATTGGTCTTTCCAACCAGGCATTCTCAACCCATCCTTAGTCTAAAAAAGCACTACAAGCATGGGTGCGGCATCAAATTATCTTGATTAGTTAGAATCTACCCAATCCTCCTAGTTTATTAATTAGGTTATCACATGTTTATGAAACTCCCACATGGTTTATCCTAGTCGCCACTTTGTGTGTCGACCCCCATTGAGAGCCACTCCCCCTACAATAACTAGGAGACCCAAAAGAATCAACCGAAAAATCCAACATGCACAACTCACACAACCACATGAACATATACAAAGGTGAGGCATGAACCATCCCACACACAAAATCAACCATAAAAGAAAGTGATTAGTGCATGGCTAAAGCCTCCTCAATAAAACACTCCATGTGTCACATCAACCAAAATTCAAGGGTCAACACATACATTTAGCCCATAATATAGTTTCCCAAACCTCTAGAAGAAAATCAATATCTACCTTGCAAACTAACTTCAACATTAGAACAATATCCCACAATCACCTTAATTCAATAATCATTCACACTGATACATACAAACAACTCATATTAACAATAGAATCATGGGTTACCTAATGAATTTGCATTACAATCATTTCCAATTTTATAAATAGTCATCTTAACCCAGACAATCTATTTCCATATAGCTAACTTTTACTTATTCATTAAATTTCCAATTTGAAATAACAATTTTATACAAGATCATGTATATAGACACATATATGCATATATGTATATATATATACATACAAATAACCTATTATATAAGTATATATATACATATATATGCATATGCATGTATATATATATACATATATATATATTAAAACTAAAAGCATTTATAATTTTAGTTTGTTGTAAATAACAATAATTCAAGAATTATTTAAAAGTTTACACATACACTATATATATATATATATATTTATATATACATACATATATACATATATAAGTCCATATATATATATACAAAAAAAACTAAACTAAATCACAGTACATATGAATCACTTTGTAAAAAGCATCGAATTGATGAAATTTGGTTTACCACAGTCACCAAATTCAATAACTATCAAACATTCTATTTAACACATGCTACCATGCACATCAATTGGGGAGGATAATAAATCACAATCATGCTGCTTATCAAAACACATAAAAACATTAAATAAAGCTATCTTCACTGAATGAAGGGAAAGAGACAATTTCAAGAGTTATGCACCAAGGTAGACTGACTTCTAGTCATCTCATTTTGATTCAAGCATGGACTTCATATAATCATCATAATCCACAGAGATGGCATGGGTAAATATGTTGGCAAATAGAGTACAAAATTACACTAAGAAATACTTTCCTCCCATGCTATTGAATTCCTATCCAAAGGTGTTCATCAAATGTCATATAGTTCATTGAGGTAATTTGAAAAGAATACGAAAAAGCCCTCATACAAGCCATAGTATGAATCTTATAGGAAACGATTTAATCAACACACCACACTCCATCGATTATGGGGATTAACCTTAAATATAAGATACAAAATACACTAATCCAAATGAGACTTCAATAGGGACAAATTGAAAATATAAGATGCAAAATACTTTTACTAAATAAAGTTTTGAATGCTATTCTAAATGGAACTTTGATAGGGAAGAATGAAGGTGGTGAGCTGGCCTTATTGGGTTTGAACCAGTGACCCCATTAGGCCATTGGCCCCCAAGACAACTTTACTACCATTTTAAACGAAATGATACCAAGTCAGGGGGCGTGCAAAAGAAATTAACAAGGAGGATAAAAAGATTCGAAGCTATTAGGCTTATAGGCTGAGTAAGATTCTATGGAAGAGTAAATCAAAATCTAACATGCTATACTATTAATTATGAATAAGTAGGTGAAATTTTGAAAGCAATAGAAAAGAGGGCATAGGTTTGCATCTAAAATAAGAATGGAAAAATTTTATCCTTGTTGTAGCTGAGATGCTTAAAAGGATTATAGTCAAATTGGGGAAAAAATATAGAGAAAGCAATTTACAGAGTACTCAGAGATTTAACGAATAATTATTTTGCTTCAGGTAGAACAATCATGCAATAATTGTTTTCTGAAAAACATTAAATTAAGGAGAAATTATGGAACCTGGAATAATTCAAATAACTGAGATCAAAGTTGTTGTTGGGTTCGAATCCCAAGTTAAAGCTTCAATTTTCTCCCAAAAGCTTCAATTTTCTATAGAATCACCAATTCCCCATTTTCCCCAAAACTAGAAGGAAAGCTTTCAAGATTCAAGAAACATTTATGGGAAAGCCAAAAAAATATTAGATTTCAATTCTTGATCCAAAAGCCCCTTTCTATGAGCAAAATAACCAATTTATTTACTCTTCCATAATGTCTGTTACAACATGCACTCATTTCTTTAAATTAATTATTTTATCTAATTTCACACACCTTGTTAACTACCACAATTTCATTTATATTTATTTATAACACATCCTTGTTTATTTTACACTTAATTACCCAAACTTAAAAAATTTAATCTATTAATTTTAATCTTTCATTACAACTTTGTTTGCACAATTACCATAATTAATATATTTATTCAAATATTTCTTTATTAAGCCATTAATTTTTAATTTATTTAAATTAAACAAAACATTAATAATATTTTATTTATTAAAACTACAAATATATTAAAACATTTATTTAATTTATTTAAATCAAACAAAACATTAATAATATTTTATTTATTAAAACTACAAATATATTAAAACATTTATTTTAAAATTATCAAATACCTTTTATCCACAATAATCTTTTATTTTAATATAATGCTCAATCGAGCACTAATCAAACAATTAAATGAAACAAACATAATACCAAACAATACCTGACCTCAAAGCAAAATGAAAGGCAATGCACAACGATAGAGACAAACCAACACAAACTGACCACATTGACAGGGTAATACAATCAACTATTCATCCTCATGGACCCAATGCTATCTCCATTTCAACAATCTCCATTGGGTTTAGGCACGCTCAAACCTGGAAATTCAAGTTGAGTCGGTTCCTAGTACTTGCAACCTGTAAAAAATCACACTATTGAACATTTATATAGTCAAACAGTCAAATCACACCATGAGAGGAAAATTGTAGCATTGTAGGGCACTTGCAAATGAGTGATGCGACACTATTTCCCCCTCACCATAATACATCAACACACACTAATCATATACTAATAACATGATAAAAACATACATCAGATAATCACATGGTGCCCATAGATAGAATAATCCACAATCAATTAAATTGATCTACTAAACATGGCATAAACATAAACATAAGTAATAAAAGTGTCATCAAGTATCATCATCATAATTGTGCATCAAAGTATCATAATATCCAAATACAACCAAGTCATTGTAAAAAAAAAGCAATCTGAGGGGCACTACATCCTCCCCCCTAGGACCAAACTTAATCCTGGAAGCCTGCAAACATATATGGGTACATCTATCTCATCCTGGATGCACCCTCCCATGTAGCAGAAGTATTTTCATTAGGATCCCACTGGACCCTCACTTGCTCAATGTTGACCACTGAGGGTGAGTCTCCTATGTTTTATGACACCCATAGGCTCTAAAGCCAACTACCCATCCTCTACCTGTAATGCATTCCAATCAAGAACATGAGATATGTTTGGATAATAGGGTCTGAAAACTGAAACGTGAAACACATAATGAATGTGCGAGAGACTGGGCAATAAAGCAAGATGGTATGCAACAGGACCAATCCTCTCCAAGATCTTAAAAGGTGCAACAAAGTGCAGTGTGATCTAAGAGCCTTTTCCATAACGGATCAGACTCTTTCATGGATGCACCCATAGGAATACCCGGTCTCCAACTGAGAACTAACAGTCAACCCTATGAGTATCTACATATTTCTTCTACCTGTCCTCTTCTCACCAAATGCAAATCACCTACTACTTTATCTCCTACAGCATTTCTGGACCAAGAAGTACTCTATTATCAAAATGATCCCTAGTCAACAGGGTCTGAAAAGGATGACCATATAACACTTGAAAAGGAGGCATGCCAATAGAGCTATGATAACTATTATTGTATGCAAACTCCACCAAATACAGGTAATCCTCCCAATGTGACTATTGATCCATAATGTACATCCGAAGCATATCCTCGAGGATCTTATTAACCCTCTCAGTCTGCCCATCAGTCTATGGGTGATAAGCTAAACTAAAGTTCAACTAAGTCCCCAATGCATGTTGCAGGGACATCCAAAGAGCTAAAGTAAACATTGGATCTCCATCTGAGATAATCCTGGAAGGGATACCGTGCAACTTGAAAATTTCCTCCATGAAAACCCTGGCCACTGATGAAGCATTGTATGAGGATTGAATAGGAGAAAAATGTGCTACCTTAGTCAACCTATCTATGGTGACCATGATGGCGTCATGCCGATGGGAAGACACTAGAAAACCAACAATAAATCTAATGAAATAATGTCTCATTTCCACTTTGGGATTAGATGGGGCTGTAAAAGACCTACAGAATGCTGATGTTCTGCCTTCACTCTCTAAAACTCCAAACATCTAGACACAAAATCAGCAATATCCCTCTTCATTCTGGCCAAAAAGTACTACTGTCAAAGGTCTACGTGCATCTTTTTGATACCCAGATGAGCTAAATAGGGTGCCCGATGTGCCTCTGACATGATCAAAGTATGAAGATATCTTGAGGAAGGAACATAAATATGACCCAAGTACCGCAAAAGGCCATCTGACACAAGGGAATATCCTACAAATCTTCCCTCTAAAGCTCTACCTAAATCCACCTCAAACCTCACCTCCTAATACCAACTATCTGAAGGAAGTGTTGAAAGGATTTGAATCCTCAAGTCTACCCCAAGAGTCACTACCAAAAGCTCATGTCTACGTTGACTAAGAGCATCTGCCACCACATTATCTTTTCCTTGAATGAATTTCATGTCAAAATCATATTCACATAGGAACTCCATCCACCATCTTTGTCTCGCATTCAGATTAGACTACATGAAAATATACTACAAACTATGGTGATCACTGTGCAAATCAAATTGATGCCCCAAAAGAAAGTGTCTCCATCTCGTGAAAGCATGAACCATAATGGATAACTCCAAATCATGTGTAGGAGTTCAGCTCATGATCCTTGAGCTTACAAGACTCATAGGAAATCACGCGACCCTCCAAGGATGCATCTGTACAAACCAAAAAATCCCTAGAAGGATCAAGAAATGCTAAGATAGGTGCACTGGTCAATCTCTCCTTAAGAGTCTAAAAATCTACTTGGCACTGCTCTGACCAAATAAACTTCTTCCCTTTCCTCTGAAGAGAAGTGATGGGGTGGGATATCCTTGAGAAACCCTATACAAACCATCGGTAGTAACCTATTAAACCCATGAAACTATGCCCTTGCAACATTAGTGGATGCAGGCCAATCAATGATAGCTTGGATCTTTGAATGATACATGACAATGCCCTCACTAGAGATAACATGACCTAAATATTTTACCTTAGTCTGGAAGAACTCACATTTTTCCAATTTTGCGTACAACTAGTTCTCCTTCATGCATTGTAACATTTGCCTCAGATGTTTCTCATGCTTCTCCATGGTCCTCGAATAGATCAAAATTTCATCTAAAAACACCAAGACAAACCTATCAAGATAGGTGTGAAACACACCATTCATCAAACTCATGAACATAAATGACACATTCGTTAACCCAAATGACACAACTGTGAACTCATAATGTTCGTAACAAGTACAAAATGTGTTCTTATGGATGTCTGCCTTGAAGATGCACAATTGATGATATGTTGACTTAAGATCAATCTTTGAAAATACCCTATAACCCTTGATCTGATCAAATAGATCATCGATCCTCGACAATGGATACCTGTTCCTCATCGTCACCTTATTCAACTACCGATAATCAATACGCAATTGAAGGGACCCATCTTTCTTTTTTCATGAAAATAACTAGTGTTCCCCAAGGAGAGACACTAGGATGAATAAACCCCTTCACCAACAACTCCTAAAATTGTAACCAAAGCTCCTTAATCTCCTGAGTGGTCATCCAATATGGAGCTCATGAAATAGCCTCTACTCCAAGTACAAGATCTATCTTAAAATTGATGTCATGCTTAGGTGAAATCCTTTGTATCTCACTAGGAATGACATGTGCATACTATCTAAGGATAGGATGACTATCAAGAGACACCTCTCGACTCTCCCATAACTCCAAATCACTAACTGTCATTACAAACAATTGAAAACCCTGACACATACACCTCTTCAACTGAATAGCAGAGATTGAATGTGCAAGGAAATAGGCCTTTGAACACCAACTACCTCAACTTCACTGCCCAAATCATCTACACACCGCACTAATTTATGATGACAATCTATCATTGCTCGGTGAGCCTCTAACCAATCCATGCCCAATACAATATCATATGACCCAAGGGGAATAATACAAAGGTCTATTATGGTGCAAAGAGAACCGATCCTTAAAGCACAACCTTGAACTAGAGATTCAATTGCTACTTTAGCATCGAAGGCCAATTCGACCTGCCACCTATCATCCTACACTACCACTAGTCCACATCATGCTACTATGGAAGGTGAAATAAAAGAATTTGAAGCACCAAAGTCAAAGAGAATAGAAACTCTACTACCTTGTAACACACATGTAGTCTCCACCACTGTACCCTGGTGCTTAGCCCAATGGTTATCAACCACTACAAAAACTATGTGTGATCTATCTACATCTCCTATTGTCGGCTTTGAAGCCACCAATCTCTGGTTAAATCCATATGTGCCCTTCTAAGGACACTGTCTAGCAATGTGACTCTGTTGACCACAAGAGAAACACCCTATACCTCTACCAAAACCTCTACCACCTAGAGGTGCACTAGACTACTAAAAACTACCCATGCTAGCTACCGTCTAAGTGCTCTATGTTGGTTGCACTAAATGATCATGTTGAGCTCACTATCCATTTCGATTCTTCTTAGATTGAAATCTACCACTATGCTAAGAGTGGGAGTTCTTACATTTGGACTAAGAATGTTGCTACTACTACTGACCACCCTTAGTGGGTGTATGGTAGATCCTAGAGGGACCTACTGCCTGAGTCTAGCCACCTCGATAATTGAAACCCACAGGAGGTGCACTGCCAATTTTTACACCTATATGACCACTAAGAGCCATGGCCAAATTCTCTACAACTATCTAAGCCCTCTCTACAACTACCTCCATGGTTTTCAACTCAAATACACGAACACCTCCACTAATATGGGAATTCAAGCCCCTGATAATCTTTCTAAAAATATCTCCCATGAGACTAAATCTATATCCAAATGCAACTTTTGCTCCTCTAAATGCCACCACATGGAAGCAAAAACTCTGAGATGCATAATGGTGCACCTAGCCTTGGTGTTGCTACCATATGGATGCATGAAAAAAAACCTATTTAGATCAATTAACTAGGTCTCTACCTCCAAACCACTACTAGTCTCATCAAAAGTAGGAGGACGTTCTCACAAAAGATCCCTCATATGACTATCTAAGACCACCTCCTGCTCAACTGTAATATCTCTCCTCCTGGGAGACCTCTCTCTCTAACCACCAACTGATCACCCTCCTGTCTTAGAACAAGATGAGCAAGAACCTCCTCAAGCAAGTGATGCACCTGGATGTCCTCCAGTCTCGGCTAACTTAGATTCTGATCTCCACCTCTCTGATTATTCTGGGAACCCTATTGTTCCTCATGATCAAACTCTGAGGAGGGGAGTCCTGGTGAGTATCCCAGTGGAAAACACCATGACCTCTACCACATCCCCAACCTTGACCTCGACCTCTAGGAATTATCCTACATAGACACCACCAAGGACAAGTTCAGTGTGTTAGGAAAGGATGACAAAGGGAAACATATTCTACAAAGTCTATGCAACTAAACAACATAATGGGCTCTTGTATATACCCAGAGTACTTAGTGTTAGAACTTGGGCTCTGATACCATGTGTAACATCCCACCATAAAACCCTAGAGGACAACACACTATAACACCTTAAAACAAATTTTTTTTTAAATGCAATATACACAAGATTGGAATAGAAGTAATAACTTTAATTCTACCCTAAATCCTCTAAGGTCTGTGACTACGCTACTAAATTCCCATTAACTAAACTAGCAAGAACTATAAATCATTGTTATTATCACAATAAACAAGATTCATTTAATAATATGAAATTCCAATTAGTCCATAACATTTAATTGAACAACCAATATGGAATAACCATTTCACACCAGCAATATAACAACATCAAAGATCATTAAATTAACAATAACATCAATTACATTTATCATTACAAGAGAGAGTTTATAATTAATTACAATATTACATCATTACATCATTGTTTCCTTGAATGAGAGAGGAGAGTACATCAAAATTACATTACATACTATAACTGATTTAAAGTACATTACAAATACATAAAAGATGATCCACATGAATTGGAACAAGTGCTTAAGTCTTCATATCCAGAAGTAGTCTCACAAATACGAACAAAGTGAGGGAACCCAATGGAGTACAAGGCACATTCCACCCGACAATGTGGAACCCTAAGGTCCACCCCCTATGCTAGGATATAGCGATAAGGTCCCACCACAAACAAATAAGGAATCAACAAAACGACACAAGGCTAACATGACTCCAAAATGCAAGTATATTATAGTGACTTAGTCTTGCAAATTCAGCTCCAAATTTATATGATAGGTGCACACTAGTCTGCTCAGTCTATTTTTGAACATTAAATTGTATGACTTTCTAGATTTACTATTTTTACATTAGAGTAGTGAATTTTCATTGTTAGATAGTCATATCATTGCATTTCATTCAAAATTCCATTCCAATTCAGATCTTAGGGTTGTTTAACTCACTTTCAAGTTGCAAGTTAATCTCATATCCTAGCCAAATCCCCTTAATTCAATGTTAATGATAAACACAAAGGAAAAGCACCTTGAAATCCTAGGTTGAAGTCCTAGGGTTTCACTTTTCCTATTTATCATTTATGATGAAGGTCCTCTTATGTCTACTCTTAGAAAGTTGTTGGAAAAGATTTGTGCTCCCAATATGTATACTTATTTGAAATTATCTCACAAGTGAGAGAGACTTTCATTTCATCAATGTCACCTTGTAATCCAGAGAAGCAAGAACTTCCTTTCACATATAACCATGATGTGATTGAAAATGGAAATAGTTTGGTTTTGAAGGATAGTAGGCCATATTCTCATACTAAATATTTGTTTCAACAAAAAGGATGTGGTATAGGAAGACAATACAAAGAACAAGAAATTTGATGATACAATCACTAAATTAATTTATTATAAATGTGAACCTAAAACAAGCACATCACTTGTTGATTTCATGGCATTCAAGTGTGGTAGTCATATGAGCTCACAAAATTGACACAAATTCTTCTTTGAAAGAAATGGAAAACTCTTCGTTGGAAAAGACAAAAAAATGGGGATAGTGGTTGGGTTCCACTATGGAAGTCAAACCTAAAGTAGCCTAAATCATCTCAAGATGGCCAAAGGGGCTTCCTAGGAGTGACTTCACAGAAGATGTCAGGGACATGATTACTCTCCTGAGTAGGGTTAAAGGATTTCCTAAATCATCTCATTTTCAGGATTGGATGTATGAATACATCCAGATCATCAAGAGATAGAAAGCTCACATTGATTAGGGAACACAAATCAGTGATGAAATCCATGAACAACTAATAAATGTTCCAACCACTTTGAATTTCTATATGACTTCTTATTTGGTATATGTTGCAGTCGTGATGAGACAATTCCCAAGGTTATCTACAAAGGGAAACCAACACTCGGTACCTATGTACAAGTATTTCTATCAACTAGAGTTGAAGGAAAGCCTTCATCATTTCAGAGGGTCACAAATGCCTTCTTTGCACCTCCCCTTTTCAGTTTTGACCCAACTCTTGAAAATAAGAGAGTATCTGATGAGGCCTACAAAGTGGTGAGTAAGGTCGAGTGTATATTCTTGCAATTTCCAACTTTTTATGACTAAAATTGTTTTCTGATTGTTTTCTTCACCTTGGATTAGTTATGTTAAAAATCTCATTATGGATCATTTTTGAATTTTGTGTAAAATTTATATCATCCTTGATAGTTTTTTGGTTTAGTTTCAAGTTGTGTGTTTGATGTGAAACCCTAAGATTCTAAATTGGTCTAAAAGGGAAAGTGTCTCCATCCTAGGGAAAGGCTTGCTCCCATACTGTCCAACACAGAAAAATGGTTGCACAAACATGGCTTCAAGATGAAAGCCTTCAAGACAGAGTCGAAAGGAGAAGAACCTGGAGCAAAAGCCAGCCAACAACAGGAACTCTACACAAAATACAAGCATGCAGCTACTCCCTCTTCTTCCTAAAGAAGAATCTTTATTGAAAGGTCTTAGGAAACCTTGTATTTAGATTCAAAGAAGAAGGAGCAAGGAATGTTATGAGAAAGGGATCTAGGTATAAACAAAATGATCCTTATCTCCACAACGAAGACTTGAGAATCACATACCTAAGTTACATTCTTCCCCCTTAGATCCTTTTGCAAGTGCAATTTTTCACTTCCATCATACCCCATCAACCATCACTAGTTTAGATGAAATTTGCATAAAGTTGCAAAAAGTCATACAGTAAACATTGTCATACCATTCATTTCACTCACATTAATAAATAACTAGATCAAAACAGTAACTCCATCAAACCCATTCATGTTGACAAGACATAAGTTTGTGGAGATTGGTATACCACCACAAGAAGAAGGAGATGCAAACATGGAGGACTACACTGTCACTAGAGTCTAGCTCAGAAAATTGACAAATGAAATTTCCAAAGTAGATGCACAAGTATTCCTAGATGCGTAGGCAGGAAGGCTTGACAAAATGGAACAAGCTGAGATATGTACAAGCAGAAGGTCGAGCATATGCAGCTATTTTGAGAAGACTTGTAGGATCTTCAGCAATGTACAACCTCTGACTATGATAAGTGCTAAGGACCCAGTTGTGAAAAATCAGAGAATTTGCCTCTAAAGTTAAAGTGTTGTATGATTTCATAGATGAAATAATAGAACATGGTTCTCAGGTCATAGTTGTTGCAGATGAGAAAGCTACTAGATAGCCAAGCTCAAAACAGAGCTTGATAAAGAAGAAATTATTCTTTCCCAAGAGTGAAAAGAAATGGAAAAATGCCTATCATTTTGGTCACAAATGAAACAGGAAAAGATCAGTAAGTTGGTGGAATTTGGGTTCATTCCCAACAAGAAGAAGTATGTGGAGGTAAGAGAATCACTCAAGCACCGCATCCAAGTGATCAAGTCTCTAATCGAAGATCTCCACCAAGTGCAAGAATATGTTGAAGGACATCGTACTATCCTTGAAAATGGAATTAAGGAGTTACAGGTAAGCTCCTTGAAGAAGATCATGTTTTCCTTCCGGCCAGTGAAGTATCCCAAATCTACAAGGAAGCCATCATGAAGCAAATGGAGGATGCAAACTTTTCAAAGACCTCCATGCATGTTATTTGTGATATACGGCTAACTCTTGATAACCTCAAGATGCATCTTGACAAGTGAAAAAATATTCACTCATCTGCCAGGAGGTCAATCACCAGAATTCACACCATTGTGGATTACACTATTGGTCCAGATGCATTCGTACTAGAGACAAAGAAGAGATACGAAGAATTTCACGCCCAAAGTAAAGAGCCATGAAGATTTCTTTTCTTTTCCAGTGTTGAATATTTTTATGCTTTCCTTTACGCATTTTGTAAATAGTTTCGACATCTTAAATGTCTTTTCAGCAAATGTAATTACATGTAAAATCTGAGATGTTTTCCCAAAAAGATGGACAACATTTTTGAATAAGTCAAAGTTAGGTGAGATTTTCTAATTTAGCTCACCTAACTTTCCTAATTTTGTTCAACTAATTTCCTAGATTTACTCTTCCCTCTTTTTATAAATAGGATGGATTTCTATTGTAATCTTCATCTTTTATCTCTTGCAACGAAGTGCTACTCATTTTGCAACAAATGTATGAAACTTTGTGTTCAACTTTATGAATCTAATCTAATCAATAAAGAAGGAAGTTGCATAAAAAAATTTGTGTTGGAATCAATTCTCTTATGGTTTGATCAAATTGGTGGTGATTAGTATGTGAGATCTAAGGGCTTTGAATAAATCTGTGTAGACTTTGTGTTACACTCTTTATTTGAATTTGTGTTTATGTTTGGATAACTATTGGTGGATGATCTACAAGACTTTGAGCTTGTAATTATTCATGTTGTTCGTGGAATTGTTGTATCTAAGAAGACTTTGTGCTTTAATATGACAAACGTTACATCTCATAGGATCCATCGGTGAAAAGCTACGAAACGACTTTGTGCCTTCGTGAGATTTTCTTTCTTTATTTTATTGTTTATTATTATCATACCTGGTATCTCTAAGCTTTGCTTTGACAGGAAAGAGATATTGGAATTACTACTTTTTTTTATTTTAAAGTTGTATTGAATCTGAACTATCAACTGTGAAGCATTTTAAAACATATTCTCTAAAAAAAGAGAGAAGTATGAATGTGACACACCCCCCATCTAGTAATTGTAGTGTACATTTTGTGAATACTTAATTAGTTTTACTTTAGTTTCAATTAGTAGTAAGAAGGGTGCCTCCCCTTTCTGAGAGGAGAGATTACATCCCACATAGTTGTGGTTGAAATCTAGGTTGTGTAATCTATTGAAAAGGTGATTACATAATTTTCACCCAACACAACTGAAGTCAACTAGCATTCAACTCAAACTAACTACATGCAACTGAAGATAACTGAACCATAACTAAACTGAACTGAACTGAACTCCACTCATGTAAATATCAATCCCTAACTTGTAGGATCTAAAACATGCATTACTGAAGTGTTATCAATCCTCCAAATAGTTAACTTAAGCAAGGCAGGTTCCACCTTCCATGTGGGTGCCCCATGTGCTCCTATCTTAGGAGCTATTCTTGGATGCCCCCACATGTTCCTATCATTTAGGAATAATTAAAATGTCAATTTACATGTTCATTTCATTCAATTTAATCTCTTTCTAATCCTATTCCCAACATTCTCCCACTTGACATTATACATTGCAATTATTCTAAACAAGGAATCATTATTATAAATCAAGTACAAGACTCAAGTCCAATGGCCTTCTTGCACCAAGAGAACTTATCTATAGGAACTGGTTTCATAAGATAATCTGTAGCATTGATCAAAGTGTCAACTTTCTCAATCAATACCTTTCCCAAGTCTCTGTAACAAAACTAACAACCCAAATCTGCAAACAAGTCCCTATATATCCACCATCCTGCAAAATAAGACTCCAAGGTAATAACACACATAGACATGCAATAAAAACCTTTGAAGTAACTCACTGTAGTAAAGTGTAACCAGTCCAAGAGAGGTGCCCTCTCATATAGAACACATACCTTTTGGAACTCCCACTACATAGGTAATGTAAAATCTGAAAATAAGATCATAACATTAACAAGTCCTCCTATAGCACTTCACATAGAGGATGTGGCTAACTCTTCTATCATAGTTTCAAAGAAGCATACAATGACATGAAAAATACATCTCTCATAACATAAGAACCTTCAAGAAGAAGACAATATTCCCACAAAGAGAGAACTGCAAATCAAACCATGTTCTTATACCACACTAACATGTGCCAAACTGTGTAAAGTAAGATCTCCTTCAACACTCCCAAACTGAAAGGATATCAACATCTAGCCATTCAACTTATAATGAAACATGGAATAACTTAGATGTAAACCTCTCATAGAAAGTAGATCAAACTTAGCCAAACATTCCCACAACAAAAGGGAATATGCCCAAAGCCACTAACAATCTCTCGTACCTCTCCTATCCAAATCCTCGAAACTAACTCAAGTTCAATATTGCAAGGAGAATAATGGAAATACATAAAATCATGCATCTACTTCTCAACAATCCCTTAAACTCAATTTTTAAGACTAATGCATAAGACAAGATACATATAAATAATGCATCTAATAATCAGTGGGCAACACCTCTTAGATCATTTACCTGCCAGTAGACCAAGAGTGGGATACAAGATTGTCCTATGCATACAACACCAAGCAATATAGGCTTTCAATAAAGATAACCTTCTCGTCAGGTCTATGATGGACTCACATCCATTTCCAGGTGTAAGATCATCGGTCTTTACTATTGAAAAACTTTTATAACAAGTAACCATTCCAACACATATCTCTTAACATAAGAAATATCCAGCCTAACCCAAGTCTCTCTAGTATCCATGAGCACCCACCAATCAATCCATGCCAACTTCAAATGCAACTTGCATAATCATGAAGCTCCAAGTAAATGATTAATACTTAAAACCAAAAAGAACTACATCCTCTCCAAAGGAAGAACAATAACACCTTTACCAAAGACTCTAAGGGTCCTCCATGAAACAAGATGTTAAAACCTCTTCAAATCACATGAAGATAACCATATCCTACCAAAGCTCCCACTAAACTATGATACCGAGCTATACATGGCAAAGATAAACATCAAACCATAATCACAAAAAATCCCAATCATGTCAAGCTATCCATGACATTTGATAACCATCTCCTAAATGAAGATCATCCATGGCCTCAACACAATCAAAGAATTTGTTAAATGACACAGCTCCCAAAAGGTCAAGAAAACCATAATCTCTAAAGCAAGAAGATAAACACACTTCTTTTACAAATTTACAATAACACAATAGGCTCCCACTACAACCAAAAACCTTCAAACTTTTAAGAGAAAGGTGTCCAAACTCTACCCAACCGTTAGCTTGATACCAAATGTTGAAAATGAAGGTGAAATTGTAGCTTAAAACTTATAAACCTATGAGACTGTAGATTTAATTAAGTTATCTTTGTCACAATTATTTGTGTATGATTAATCTATTTAGATCAATTTACCAATTGTAGAAAGAGACAGAGATTGTAGAAGAATGAGACAAGAAGATAGAAGTGACATAGCATATACATGGAGAAACCCTTTTGGAAAAACTCCACCAGAATCAATAGTGTTTGTATTATTTAACCTTAGAAAAAGATTACAATAAGATCCATATCAATCTTGATTTCACATGCTTCCTTTGCCTCTCAACTCCTTCTTCACAACCTGAATAAACTTCATACACTTTCTGCATGGCTATCCATGCATTCCATGTGACCAAGCATGAATCCACACATCTCTGCCATGCTTCAAACCCTCACTCATGCACAACTCAACTCTAACCTAACATTAATGACAATTAATGAGCATGTAAACTCATAAGAGTTATCAAATACAAGAGCATAAAGCTCCTCTCAAAAATTATGCCTAGATTGTGCAAGTAGAGTTCCAATGTGTAATCTAAGTTCAAACCAAAGTCTTCCTCAATTTAGGCACCCCAAACTGAACACTTAACTAAACGTTGGTCAAGAAAATATCTTGCAAGCTTCTCCTCAAAGTTGGCACCCAACTTAACTGAGCCTTGTAAATATATTCTCATGCAAAAGGTGTTAACTCAAAGATGCCAACTTAGGCGCCCAAGTTGGGTCCAATCAATCTTAGTTAACTAAAACATATCTCTCCACCAATTCATGCAAACATTATGCATGATTGATCATCCCCACTTAATTGAATGTATCCACCTGTTATTTTTCATGCAACTAAAGTCATTATTCATGCAACTCAAGTCAACTAAAGTCAACTAGCATTCAACTCAAACTAACTACATGCAACTGAAGATAACTAAACCATAACTAAACTGAACTGAATTGAACTAAACTGAACTAATACTGAACTAAACTAAACTCCACTCATGTAAATATCAATCCCTAACTTGTAAGATCTAAAACATGCATTACTGAAGTGTTATCAATCCTCCAAATAGTTAACTTAAGCAAGGTGGGTTCCACCTTCCATGTGGGTGCCCCATGTGCTCCTATCTTATAGGAGCTCTTCTTGGACACCCCCACATGTTCCTATCATTTAGGAATAATTAAAAATATCAATTTACATGTTCATTTCATTTGAATTTAATCTCTTTCTAATCCTAGTGTTGGGGAACACTTTCCAAGGGCTTAGGAGATACATGAAATATGTTTAGGATTGCAATTAAATGGCATCCTATTCCCAACACTATGATGCAATAGACAACCTCTGTATGGATAGCACTCTAAAACTTAAAAGAACAAGAGAAATGTGATAGAAAACCATTTTTTTTCATATTGGTCACCAAGAGTGTCTCAAGAAGTTTGAGTCATTATACGAAAAAATGGTGTGTGGCAGCCTAAAATTGGTCCAAAATGGCTTAAAAAAATAAGAAACCTTTAATCCAAGCTTCTGATTTGAATGTTTAGATTGACTGCAAAGTGAAAACCAATGAATGTCACACTCAACTTGCTTCTACTTTGAAGGCCAACACAATGTTAAAGGTATTATATGGTCATGAAGCTAGTCTAGGAGATCGTTTGTGACTAATTGGACTCATTATGTTCTTCCTTTGGAAACACTAAAGAGGGAAAAATTCAAAAAGTATTTATTGAGTTGAATCTTCCCCTCTTTGAGCAACTACTTGATTTGGTGCTTTATTTGAGACTCTTTGTTAGTGCAATGCAATAAGGTGGGCGATCAAACAATTGAGAACTTGGCCCAAACTCGTTAAAATGTTGAATAAACCTAAAAGAGGGAACTCTTTTTAGCTTCTAAAAAATAAATATCTATCAATAAGAGATTTGATTTCTTTAGGCAGGAGCTTGTCAAAATAATTGGCAATATCCAAATAATGCAAATGACTATTCCATATTTTATACGTAGCACAATAAAAATTTAAATGGAAATGCAAACAATAACAAGATGGAACTTGTGTGTTTAGTGAGGCATAGGTAAAATCTTCTTAATTGTCTCTTCCAAAGTAGCTTTCTCAGAATGGGAAATGAAAGTTGATAGACTGATCAACCCACATCCACCATATTTATGGAGATTTATAGACGGTGGGAAATAACAACAAGGCACACAAGTTGGGTTGCTTCAATCAACTCATAATAAATAAAATATATAAACTTAAATAGATTAAAAGCAAGATATTTAATGGCATTAATAAATCTCCCTACAAGTGTTGCTTCAATCAACTCAGGCATGTGAAATGCAAGTTGGTCTGCTTCAATCAACTCACAATAAATAAGTTTAGCATGGTGTGCTTTGAAATATAATGGTGATGCGAGGAATGTTAGTTAAAATGTGTTTGAATGTTTGCCAAACTCAATGAATGTTTGAACTTTAATAAATCTCCCTGCAACTACTGCCTCAATCAACTCAAGCATGTGAAATTCAAGTTGGGATGCAATTGGAGCGCCTCATCCACCACTTCAAAAGTTCTTAGATGTGACTCTTTCCACATGGAATGCACTCGAGACTCAGCCTTGCCCAAATTTGAATCTCCCACATTGCTTTTTTGTTAGTTCACTAGAATGCTTATATAAGTGAACCTAAATATGGTTTCATGGTCAACAAAATTGGTTTCCAATCGTGAGACAGGTATACCGACAGATTGTGGATTGTCAAGTCCACTTATAAAAAAGTCTATTGGCTAATTAAAAATATTAAAAATATTTGTATCATATTATATTTATATTGTATTTATATTATATCTTTGGGTTTATTTATATTTGTACAATATTATATTTATATTATTTATTTATATTGTATTTATATTATATAAATTAATATTTTTGTTATTTATATTTTTGGGCAAGATTACAGACAATAGGCTCAAGTTAGTCTTCATGAAGGAAGACTACCTGGTGATGGAAGCAATAAAACTCATTTTGGGCGAACAATTCCTCTTCTCCAAAGAGAGATTCAGGGTTAATGTGGACATTGCCTCTCGATTTGTTGCTGCATTGCTCGATCTAGAGACACCAAAAGCCATGAAACTGCTCATGGCACGCAAACTAATCTGGCTAATACTGCTGGACGGATTGATGGAGGTGCTAATAATAGCAGACATAGGGGTCAGAATACCGAGGCCCAGAGACCTAGCGAGGATCTTTCTGCCAAACATCACGGTGAAAAAGGTACCCGTTTCTACTTGACATTAAAGGAATGGAGCTGCTGGAGCACAGAGCTCGTGCTAGCAATGGAGCAGAGTTTCTGAGGAGGTTCATGTTCCTGGAGCAAGCGCCTGAAGGTGATTGGAGAGGAGCCTTCCGCGACTACCTAGTTTGGGAAGGGGTGGAATTTGACTGATAAGTTTCGTTCTAAATCAAGCAAGTCTGTCGGGATGGCTAGGCCGTGTGTCTGATCTAAAACCTCATTTTTTTGGTGGAGTTTTGGTATGTAATGTTTATACTGTGTTGGGTGTTCATCGTAGGTGTAAGTTGTGTTTTGTTGTCCCCTACAGAATGTAGTAGAATGCATGATTCAGTAGTGTAGCAGGAGGTTTGATATATAAAGGGGCATGTTTGCTGTGTTTTGGATAGAAAGCCTGATATGGTGAAGGATGGATTGTAAAATCTTTGAAATCTTTTTGAAATCAATATATATACCTGGTTTACGTAGCAAAAAAAAAAAATTATATTATTAATGATTGGGTTTATTTAGGGTTGATAGTTAAACAAAATAAGGTTTGGTTTTGAATTACAGTTAATGGTTTGGATTCAATTTGAGTTAAGATTTAATAAGGGTTAGGGTTAGGGTTATGATTAGATTTGGGTTATGGTTAGGGTAAAGATTAGTGATCAAATAAGGTTAGAGTAAGAGTTATTATTCCAGTACCTAGTGTTCAATTAAGGTTACAATTACATTCAAACTTATAATTAATGTTAGATTTAGGTTTAGGGTGAGAGGATTAGAGTTCCAATTATTTTTAGCGTTGGTGGTTGAAATAATGCTAGTGTTATGTTTAGGGTTAGGGGAAGGGTTAGGTTTAAGGTTGATTTTGGGATAGAACTTTAGGTTTATGGTTATATGTTTTCCAATTTTAATCTTGTATGTATAAAACATAAGGTTTTATATTATTATTAATTAATTTTTAATAATTTAAAATATTTTTATTACTAACATATTTTACTAATTAATGTCATATTATTATATTTCTTTATATTGATATAATATTTACAATTATTGGAAAAAAATCAAAATTTTGAATTGATAAACTTCTTTTATATTTTTATCAAAGATGAAAAAGCATAATAATTAAATTAAAAATATATATTATCTTATATTTTATTTATTTTATGTCATATTTATCTTAAATCTTTATTATATTTTTATTATTTAATTAATTTTATGTAATTTATAAAATAATTCTAAAAATTGAGTTTAACTTAAAAATTTCTAAAACCCCCTTCCATTTTCACTTGAATCTTCTCCTATATAAGGCGTGTAGGGAAGAAAGGACGAACTAAGAGAAAAATACATTTTATAGTTGGAATCTAAGTACATTTTATAATTGGAATCTTATCCTATATATAGGTGGTTGGATTCCTCCCTATCTTTCTAGTTTGTGCTTGTAAGTTGAATATGTATTTTCTAATTCCTAATATATTTCTACTTCAAGGTTGAAGCTTTCAAGTAGAACTACGTAGTAATGTACTATGTAGTGTAATTAGCAACACAACCATCTTAATTAGTGAACAAAATCCATACTTCATGGTGTACACTTTTTTAATTCTTTGTTATCTTTATTTGGCATCAAAAAAAAAAATTTAATAATTTTTCCTTCTTTTTGATTTTTTCTGATTTTTTGAATTTGTGATTTTTCACTACATTTTTCTTGATTAATTGAAAAACTCTTTTGTCTTCTAGTTTGCCAAGTTACTCCCAAGAAAGATTTTTGCTACCATGGTTCATCCCATTCATAAATTATTGAAGAGACTCATAAATACTTCTACCCAAACCTTTGTTGCTCTAGTGGTTGTGCATTAATGGTATCTCATATTTCTTTATTACTGCCATCAAGAAACTCTACAAAACAATTGTTGATTGATTTCAAAATTCGCATGGATTTTGATTTTTTCCAAATTACTACCAAATTCAAACACGAATGCCTTTATCATCAAATCTCTATCATTATGCATTTGTGATGTGAAAACCCCACACAAATAATAACTATGAGAAATAGATGATTTATAAAGAATTAGCATCCTCCCTCACTCCGATCCCTCCAATTTTTACATTTCCCACTTTCAATGCCATAGTTTGTGGACCCCCCCAACTCGTGGTTGTTGTTTGTATGATGTTCATTAATATAAAAAAAATTGTGTAAAGCTACATATCAAATAATGGGATTATGTTCTATATCAATAATCGCTCATCATATGTGTTGTAAACAATTCCACATGAATAAAAATTGTGAGAAAGAGGTAGTTTATTTAGCATTGCCCGTACCCAATCTAGAAGGTGGCTTAATGTGTCAACATCCTTGCTCTATTTAATATTGGCATTGCCCAATAGTTTCAACATAATGATGCCTTGTATACTCTCTCTAACTAGTGGTATTAATATTGACAACTAACTTTTCTATCATGTCTTAATGTTCTCTCTATGTTACAAACATTTTTATTTTTCTCAATGGCCATTAGTGGAAAAGAAAAGAAAATAGCAAGGTGAAAAGTGTAGATAAGCTTATTAATAGCATATAGTATATAGAGCAAAAGCAAGTTCAAAATCAAATAAAAAAGTAATTAAATTAAAGTATATGAATCTATAGGAAAATCATATACATCTTCCCTCTTTTCTCATGCACTCTCATTCGCACTCCCACCCTCCCATTCCTAAACTCCATCCCCCTCCTACCCTTCCTTAAACACCCCTTCCCCCAAAGTGCAAGATATTCTAAATTTTGGTTTTTAATACTTTTTTGCATGTTCCTCATCAATTTTTTACTCAATGTCATATCAATATAAAGATAAGTCCACCTATCCATATTATGCTAACTAAGCACATAAATCAAAACCACACTCTCTACCAAGATTGCATCTTTGGTCCTTGTAGACTATTCATATGCTACGTATGACTACATCTCTTTTTTGCTACAAATAAAATATTGCCTTGTAATTTCATGCATCAAACAAACAACACAATTTTATCTTATACTTTTATTTGGCTTCTCTAACTATTTTAGAATAAAACTACCGGTATTGAGAATAAGAAGTCATGTTCAGTTCTGAAGAGCCCTTCACACAAAAAAAATTGATCCATTTTTAGTCATTAAATCTAGCTAGAACATGTATAACTAACAACACAAACACATCCAAAGTTTATTTTATCAGTTACTTTCCAAAAAAATTGCAAGCCTATTTGAGAAAAATAATTATAGAAGTAATATAATATAAAAATATAACATAATCAACAAAAAGACCACAATCATAGTGTAGATAAAATAATGGTTGTTAAATGAACTAAAAGTGAGGAGATACGAAGTCCACATATAGTAGCAATAAAGATATAAATTAGAAAGAAAAAAATGATTTCCAGGTTCGAGATTGTGTTAATCTCTCTACATTAACTAAAGATGTCCTTCACGCTTTGAGATACTTACTTGAAAAGAATTTGTGCTTTCCTAATCTCTCTTTATCAAACATATTTCATGAGATTTGCAAACATTGCTACAATGGTCCAATGATAAGGTTGGAGTAATTGCTATAATTATGAATAAGATACCTACTAAACTTGGTTCCTTATAGGTTATGCAGCCAAGTGTTGAATTTTTTGGTGAATTTTGACAAAATAGGAACCCCTTGAATTACAGCTTTTTAACTGACAAGATTGTCTAATCTGTGACATGGCACCAAAACAACTCTAAAGCCTAGAATTTGCTTATATTTTCATTCACTTTTAGCAAAATTGCATGCCTATTTGATAACATTGATCATGGTAGTGACATCATATAAGTTTTTAATGTAACTATATAAGTGAATACAACCACAACATAACTAAAATGCTATCTACTAAATTAATTCAAAGAAAAAAAGGATAACCCAAATTCAAACACAACCAGGCTCGATCCCCTACCAAATATGCATCTAAATGTTTAGAGTTGTAATGTCCCTAATAGGAATTATACTAGTTATATCCCAAATTATCAATTTCCTAGGAAATAAAGGATTTAGAAGATACCTTGGCTTGATTTAATCCCTGCAACCAAGTTAGAGATCAATTACAATGATAACTTAACTAGTAGAGTATCATGATTGAACATTAGAAAATACATAGTAAATTTATTAACCCAATTGTTACTTTATCCTAATAGGAATTATACCCAAGGACAGATAAAACATCCTCCTTGGCCTCATGAGGTGCATGTCATTAATATGAGGTGGCCCCATGTGGCGCATGCCATTCATATGAGGTGGCCCCATGTGGTGCATACCATTCATATTAGGTGGCCCCATGTGGCACATGCCATTCATATGGGGTGAGTGACTTAGCCCCTCTAGGCCCAAGGATGGATATACCATCCTTCTTGGCCTCATGTGGCACATGCTATTCATATGAGGTGGCCCCATGTCATGCATGAAATACATATGGGGTGGCATACCTAGTGAGGATACTCATTTATCTGTTATTCCCTCATCTTGCCATTCTTTTCTATTTCCTCATGATTGATCTCTTTATATTGTTACACCATGATAGGGGAGTGAGATTGCAAAGGGTGTCATGGTAGCCAACTCTCTAGGACCAAAGGCAATACCCTCTATAACAAAGGCAATACCCCTTTGGCCCATGTGGGCTCATCTTGTCCCCCTCGAGTGGCATACCTAGAAGAGGGCCCACTCGTTGTGTCCCTTTTGCAATTCTCCCTTCTCCCATCATGGTGAAAATATGTAAATGGTAAATTAATCAAACTCATATATTTGCAAATAATCATATCAACAATACATAATGAATTATGAGTGTGACATCATAAGAAATAATAATATGCATGAATTATTGATTCTATCTAACAATGCATTATATCATAAATATTCTACTATAAAAACATTAACTCATAGTGCTGCAATCATAAGGTAATTAATACAATTGAGATCTCTATTTACTGATCGATCTCTTTTTTCTTCTCCCCAAAATCAATGATGATTTGTTTTGAAAATGATTCTCTTTAATACCCCTGACATGGTTAAAAGACAATCTTTCGTTGCACCTCCTTGACTAGGGACATGTCTCTTAGTTTAATCATTGTCCTTTGGAGTGAATTTTAATCGATGTCTTAAACTAAACCATATTAAATGAATCACTACATATTGTAAACATAATCACTTGAATAACAATCGTTGCATTGCAGTCTTCAATTACAATCGTTGCTAAGGTGTTTAGGAATTGCTGCATTATTTGGTTTTAATAACAATAATCAGGAATCGTTGTATTAGCATTTATTAATGCTTTGTGATTATTATTCATTTATTTAATTATTAGCTTCTTGTGAATATTTATTATTATAATGATTAATAATATCAACTATTATATTTTATAATTATAATATTATCTACGATAATTATAATTATAATAATTTTTTAAATTGAAATTATTTATATATATATATTTTACATTTATTTTATTTAGTTATTTGTATTTAAACACTTCATAGTTTTGTATTACAATTTTGGTGCATGACAGTCCACCCTTCCCAAAATTGCTTGTCCTCAAGCAATCATAATCCAAGATACTCCTGAAGTTACCAAGATCCTAATCAACCTTGTAGATTTATCTTGCTCTTGTTTTGGGATGTGATTATATTTTGTTGTGATACTCTATAGCTATTTATATCTGACTTAATATTGCAATGATATCCTACCAATAAGGTTAATATAATCCTTTAAAGTATGAGGACTTGATTTATTGTCTTGTGTACTACTATTTCCCAATATCTCTCAACAAAAAAACCAAGAGTTGGAACTGACAAGACCTATTACTTAAGACAAGTTTTCTCTTATTTTATTACCACAAAGATCCTAGCCAATGATACAATTTCTTCATTACCCTTATGGAAATCTAGAATCATGATGGATTGTGAGAATGTTGTGAATATTAAGATCCCACTCCTTTTTGTCAAATCACTTTTTTATTTGTCTAAGGGACCTAGATGTTTGAATGATAATTTTCCCAAAGTTTGAGGCAAGTTTGTTTCTAATGAGGAGCTTATATTGCTTATATTGCTTTAGTCAAACATCTACTAATCCCATAAGTACTTAAGTACAAGTTTATGGGATCAAGTCAACCTTGAAAATATGTATGATATTTTAGCATTCCTAGCAAGAAATAGGACTTAAATTTATAGTTTACCCTATTTTCCAATTCATTTTCCAACCTCCCAAATTAATTGAAGGTTATCATTCCTATTTGACATATCCCTATTTTCATATCTTCAAAAAGTATTGTTTGATTTCTTGATGGGTGATTATTTCTTATTGAATATCAATGAATTGATTCATTCCTCATATTCATTTCTTCAAATAGTCACCACTCTTCATGACTACCTTTGATAGCAATACTTTACTTCCAAGTTGATTATTTTTTATAAGGAAAATCAGGTTTTGAAGGGCCCCTGAAACCCTTTATAAAGATGAAAAGCTACAAGAGAAACTAAGCTATTAAAACTAGTAGCCCAAAAAACCATAATGTTGACAAAAGATAAAACATAATGAACCCGTCAGCAAACAAACAACAAAAAACATCAACAACCCTACTAAACCAACAAAAAGGAAAGCGTCAGCTACAACATATTATCTAAGAGATTCACCGAGGCCATATTCTCCTTAATGACTTCCAAGTTGATTGTTAGATTCATTTCATGTTGATGGTTTCTTTAGAGGGAGGTGATTCCCCCTTTTTATATTTTATTGTTGAGGGAGCATAGTCTTTCATATTTCAAGGGTCACAACTTTTCACATTTTCAGACATCTTCACTATCTTTGAGAACCTAATTTAAGTCTCTTCCAAAATTACTTAAGGCTCTATTTTTAATTGAATCCCTCAAATGATGGTATGGATGAAATTCTCTCCCTTTTGTATCACAAATTTGAGGGATTCATACATTTTCACTTCAATAGTCACAATTCTTCATTATTGCATTTGGATACTAATAATAATTTAGTTTTAGATAAGCATTTTGATAGACAACATTTTTAACATTTTCATAGTTTTTAAGCATAAAGTAATCATAAACACAAGGATGAGCTCCACCCTGCATCACAAATATCCAATAACGATCTCTAGCATACATCACAAATACATAGTGACTAGCTCTAACATTCATCGCATACACAATGAATAACTACAATGTTGCAAAATTGCACCTTAGGGGAAATTTCACATTTTAGCACTTTTCCTTGCATTTATTACACCTAAGCGCATTTATGATAAGAGCCTCATGGGTCGAGATTCCATTATTCTAACTCCACGAGGTCTAATGGCAAAGCAACAATAGTTTGCCACCTTGTTTCCCAAAAATTAATGTGTTGGATGCCTACGTGATGCACTAGCGTCCTATCAGTTTTTTGAGTTTGAAACAAGGAATTTCATAATATTGACTCATGACATGTGTCCCTACAATTAGATTTCCAAGTGTAATAGCTCCTCTCGCCCTTGTAGCAAAAAAACTCCCTTTCTTGCTCTTATTTTGGGGGTTCTCTCTCATTCTAACGCTTCACTCCTTCAATCTCATTCTACTCAGTACTTCTCCTTCTAGCAATATGACTTCTACGAGCGAATCTTTGCAAGACTAGAGTCCTTCCAACAACCAAAGCTCTCTTCCAAGCATTCTACAATGCGTCCATGCATTCAAGAGGGGGTTGAGAATTGTCGGTAATGCTCTCTTGTTTTTATCTATTTATGAATAGATTAATTTTCTTACTTGCTATTTGGTGGTGCAGGTTCTCCTCAAGTGGGGATTATTTTCACCATTCTTTATTTGTTTATTTTGTTTACTCTTTCTATCTATTTGGTTGTCTGTGGAGGCAGGAACACCAAAACAGGGGTTTGACTACAAGCCCCACAACAACCCCAATATTTTTCCTTGTTCGTCTTCTGTGCAGGTTGTCAAAGTGAGGCTTGGAGAAAGGTTTCAAGCACTCAGTTGGTTGTAAGTCTATCTTTGATCCTCCTTTGTATTTTATGCCATTTCCATCTTTTTTTCATTTGCTATGTTGAATAGACCTTGGCTCTAAGTACATTAGTACATTTTTAGTATTTTTGGTTCTCTATTATCATTGGATGCTAGCGTGCCCTTTTGACTCCAGGGCACCGCACTGGCATCCTGATATCATGTTGTCATCCTCTAGCCAAGAGCTATCCCTTCTGAGGCAAAGATCTTGAAATCTTGCTCTCTTGGACCCTGAAGCAATCTTCTTAAATAGTTATTCCTAATATGACCTTCTTTGCAATTTCTTAATTTAACAACATTTGAGGTGGTTAAGGGCAATTCACTCCCTGGGATTCTCTTGAGAATGAAGAGACTTGTGGGTAGTGAATCCTCCTTATCTCACATTTTGGTGAACCCAACGTAAAACTTGTTAGATCTTTTTTCTGCAATATTTTAATGTTTATGGCAATGCTTTCTCTAAAGAATATTTCAATATGCTAGATGATGCTCTAAATGATTTCTTAGAAGCATCTTCCTCTACCTATAAATCTTCCAAACAAACTTCTTTGCAAGCTGAAGAGTTGATGAACATTGTTGCAGTCTTCGTGGCTTCTCCAACTAGTCCATCTCTGAGATGATCCATTCTATCTATGGGGTCCCATACTATAGTGGTTCCTCAAATTTATATACAAAGTTTGTGAAAGCCACAAACTCTACTTCTTATAATGTCGTAACGCACACATATAATACTAGAAGAAATTAGCAGAACTTGAATCAACAACCTTTTGTTCCTACATCTCAACCTACTCAAGTTCCTACTTCTTTATCACCTTCTCAACCAAGTCTTCCTTCAGTAACTAAACCTGCGACTAAGGTACCTAGAGACTATGATCTTGTCAAGCAACTTCGTGTTACTCCAACTAAGATCTTGCTTTGGGATTTGTTGCAGACCACTTTGAATTATCAAGGCATGCTTTAGGGAGCCTTGCAAAAGATACCTTTTCCTAACTCCATTAGGCCGATAGATGTTAATGCGTTAATGGCTCATATTCATGTGGATTTGTCAAATATCACATTCTATCTGCAAGAACTTTCGCCCCCGAATGTGCAGAAGCAAGAAGAACCTCTAACATGATCATAGTTAATGTTAATAGCATTGGTATTAGACGTACCCTCATTGACACCGATTCAAACCTCAATGGTTGTGGTATAGATCTACTACCTAAAATTAAAGTTGATTCTTCTTCCTTTGTTGCTTCTTCTTTGTCTATTCATGGATTCGATAACACTGGTCAACAAGCCCTAGGCATGATAATCTTGCCTTTGTAGCTAGGTCCCATTACCTTACCCACCTTAGTCTATGTGATGCCTGGCCTCTTACCTTACAATATTCTTCTAGGGAGACCCTGGATTCATGCTATGGGTGTTGTGACTTCTAGCCTACATTGTTCTCTGAAGTTTGTAGCAAATAATCAAGTGGTCACAGTCAAAGTTGACCTAAAAGCTATTCACCTTTGTGAGTTGTAAGCTACTAGTTGGGCTTTGTTTGTTTCCACTCTTAAGAATTGTATTCCATCTCTAACCTCTTATGCGATGGCATGTTCCATGGTGATACCATCTATGGAGATTGTCCCTGAAGCAACTGTTACTAAAGAGGGGCAATCTAAAGCAGAAAATCCTAAGTCTTCCTTGTCTACTTCTTCTAAATTGAACATATTTCTCCGTGATGATTGGGGATTCTTAGAATTCTTTGAATTCTTCATCAGAGAGTACAAAGTGAATCCTATCCACCTTGATCTTCCAATTACTTCAAATACCCCTACTAGGAAAGTTGATCAGCCTCTTACCGAGTAGGAAATTTGTGATCCTATCCAAGAACCCAACTCTTCCCCCAATAACAAAGATGATCGAAACTATGTTGGGGAGGTTAATGTTTTTTATTCTGATGAGAAGGATGGTTGTGGTCTCGTAGACATGTTTGACACTCATTGGTGGACTCATGCTCTCTATGTGGAACTACCTCATTCCAAGAATTTACAAACGTGTTATGGCCCTAGATATAGGCTTGTTTCCAAGTATGGTTACAGGCGTAAATGTCTTGGGTGTATTGAATAAGGAATTTAGGTCCCTATCAATTTAAGCCTTGCAAGCATCATTTGGGTTTGGGATGATCTATTGAACAATCTAGACAAAAACCATGGTGGAGTGTTAACATGATTTCAATTGAACCTCTTAATTTAGTTCATCCTAAATTGATAGAGGATAAGATAAAACCTAATGAAGTTCCTCTAGATGTCTTTTCCTCAAAAAAGGCACTAGAATAATTCTTAGGTTCCTATTCTCATTTACCTTTCTTTCACCATAAGCAATGATTCTCATATCGCTTGAACAAGCAAGAATACTTTGGAGAGTCTATTTTGAATATGGATGAGGAAGCTCCTCTATCTAATGTTGATGATGGTGTCCCGATACCTCATCCTGAAGATTGTATTCCCCTCCTTAAGTGGGATACTATTGAAGTTTTCATGGGTCCTAAATCTTCCAAAAAGGTGATTAAGATCGGGAGGTTCCTTTCTTTTGGGGAAGCTAAGGAGCACTCTGATCTTTTATATTCTCATCTAGATATCTTTGCTTGGTCATATGATGACATGCCCAGTATTGATAATTCTATAATGGTTCACAATATTTTTTTATGTCATAATGCCAATCCTATTAAGAAAAAAATTTGAAAGATCAATCCCAAGGTTGCATTGTTGGTAAATACTGAGATAGAGAAGCTATTAAAAGTAGGCTTTATTCGTCCAATTGACTATTCGCCTTGGATTTTGAATATTGTCATCATCAATAAACCTAATAGTCATATTTGTATATGTATTAACTTTCGTGACCTCAATAAGGCTTCTCTTAAGGATGATTTTTCATTACCTAATATCAATATAATTGTAGACTTGATTGCAGGCCATTCCTTATTGTCCTTCATGGATGACTTCTCAAGCTATATCCAAATCTGTATTAGCCTAAAAGATCAGTATAAGATGACCTTTACTACCCCTTGGGGTAAATTTTGTTGTGTGGTCATGTTGTTTGGGTTAAAGAGTGAAGGCATGACTTACCAACAAGTAATGACCCTAATCTTTCATGATTTCATTCATAAAATCCTAGAAGACTATGTTGATGACATCTTGGTGAAGTCCATAACTCGTAAAGATCATGTGGGAAATCTTTTCCTTATCTTTGAAAGGCTTCAACTCTATAAGATGAGGCACAACCCTCTTAAGTGTGTCTTTGGCATCAACGCAAGCAAACTTTTGGTATTTATAGTTTCTCATCATGGAATCAAATTTGACACAAACAAAATTGATGCTATTGTTAGCATGCCTTCACTTAGGAACATTTTTGAATTACAAAGTTTACAAGGGAAGATTCAGGCAATCCATAGATTTATATCTCAATTAGTTTATTGTACCCTTCCCTTCACTCGTTTATTGAAAAAGGATGTTAAATTTATATGGGATGAGGAGTGCAAGAAGGCTTTTGATTCAATTAAAACTTATCTAGCCAATCCTCTTATATTAATGTCAGATATGCAAGATTGACCCCTTTTTCTTTACCTTGCTACATCACCATATGCTTTGGCAACCTTGCTTGCTCAGTATGACGATGTTAGAAGAGAAAGGGTAGTCTACTACATTAGTTGTGTCCTCATTGATTATGAAACTCGCTATTCCTCCATGGAGAAACAATGCCTTCTCTTGTCTTTGCAATGCAAAAGTTAAGACATTATCTTCTTCATGCTGAAACATATTTCATTATGAAAAGTGATCTTCTAAAGCATTTTTTTTCTAGTGTTGACCTTGTTGGAAGGTTAGCGAAGTGGGTAATGTTGCTCTCTGAGTTTAACATAAAGTTTATAACTCAAAATTCGATAAAAGATCAAGTCGTTGTTGATCAATTGGCAGATGCTTCTTCACCTTGCTCCTTCCATGGTCTTGACTTGTTCCCTAATGAAGACATTTTCGCAATTAGTCGCAGTCTCATATGGGAGATGTATTTTGATGGATCGAGATGTCAAATTGGCTCTGGGATAGGTGTAGTTCTAATCTCGCCTGAAGGTAAGCTAGTCCCTCTCTCTTTTTTATTTGAATTCACTTGCACCCACAACATTGTTGAGTACGAAGCCCTTATAGTTGGCTTGCATGCCATGATTGTGTTAAATATAAGGCATCTCCATAGACATGGTGACTCTAGGCTTATTTTGAATCAAATCATGGGAACCTATCAAGCTAAGCAAAGTAATTTATCTTAGTATTGGGACCTCACTTAGTCCTTGATCAATTTTCCTCTTTCACAATAAACAATGTCCCTAGGAGAGAAAACCAACATGCAGATGCCATGGTGAGCGCTACCTACTTGGCACCTTCGGATAAGGATACAAAATAATACCACTTTGTGTTTCATATTCTTTGATCTCCTGTTGTTTCCAATCAGCCTGAAGTCGATGCTCTCGTATGTTCTCATGTAGACTCGGGAGAATGGTACTCTAACATCTACAACTATTTGAAGAATAGAAATTTCCCTGATGATGCGATGAAGAACGATCACACTCATATACAAAAAAAATTAGTCTGTTATGTTATCTTATCGGATGTTCTTTATTAAAAATATTACAATGGTTTACTTCTTTGACGTCTCACTAAAGCAAAAATACTGCTTGCCCTTAAGCAAGCCCATTCGAGTTCCAGTCGTGGGCATTTTGGCGATAAATCCCTGGTGTAAAAATTGATTCACATGGGATACTTTTGGAAAACAATGGAACAAGATTCCTTTGACTTTGTCAAGAAGTGCCCACAATGTCAAAAACATAGTCGTCTTATTCATGCTCCTACTCAAGAATTACATAACCAAACCTCTCCTTGGCCATTCACAAAATGGGGGTCAGATATTATTGGAAAGATATCACCTCCTTATTCTAAAGGAAACGTATTTATCATTAATGCTATTGAATACTTCACGAAATCGGTTGAAGCTATCCCACTTTGATCCATGACCGTTGAAGCTAATTGTACCTTTCTTATAAATAATATCATTGCTCGCTTTGGATTACTTTCTACCTTTGTTTCTAACAATGGCATGCCATTTAAGAACAAGGAAGTTAAGTAATTCCTAGAGAGAAGTTTCATTTTTAGCATAGATTCTCTACACCATATTATCCTCAATCTAATGGCGAAGTAGAAGTGTCTAATAAGACTCTTGAGCTTATTCTTCATAAACTAGTAAATAAATATGGTAAGGATTGGCATATTCAATTGATGTACGCTTTGTGGGCCTCTCGCACGAGTGTTTGTACAATGATGGGAACAACACCTTATAACCTTGTGTATGGTGTTGAAGCTATAATGGCTTTAGAGTTAGAAATTTTGTCATTGTGGGTCTCCCTTAAAGGGTTAATTGATGATGAGACATCAATCTAATCATTTTCATCAGCTTGAGATGCTCGATGAGCATTGATTATAGGCCCTCGACCACCTTAAAGCTTATCAACAATCATTATCTGGGTAGTATAATCAAGGTGTTCTTCTTAGGAATTTCAAGGTAGGTGACCTAGTTCTCTACGAGAATAAGAGAAATTTAAATGCGCCACCTGATCAAAAGGGAAAGTTCAATCCTAATCGGTTAGGTTCTTACATTGTCATCTTAGTGTATGGTTCTGGTGCCTATGGATTGTCATCTATGGATGAGATTCCTCTAAAAGAACTTGTTAATGCAATGCACCTTCGCCAATACTATGTGTAGTGTCTATGTATCACATGTGAACGTTCACCCCCCAAGGTTGTAGCGTCACATATGCTGACATTCCTTCATTAACACATTATGAATTTTTTGTGTTACGATGTAACCATGTGTGTGTGAGAGAGAGACATACAGGAATGTGTTTCACTATGCTATGTATCCATGCATTACATTACATCTTTTGGTCAGGAAATTAGATCATCATTGTATTTAATTAACATACATCCATGTGTGTTTATTAAATCATGATAACATCTACTTTAACATACATCCATACAAATAATATACATCGCATAACCATACATGAAAGTAGAAAATATTACACATAAAATTAAGAACATCGTGATATCAGAATCGGTATCTAATGTAGAAATATATATATATCAAGTTTCATGTACATGTATCGAGTGCCACTATAATAAAAAAATAAGTGGTTGTTGTATATATGTATCAATGTCTATACATCAAGAATGCTCTACAAAATATATACATCATCACTACAAAAATGATATACAAAATGGGCTCTCTACACCCTAGGCATGTGGCTCCTTGAGCCCTCTAGATTTGGAGGTTGTTGGCATTGTGGTTCGACAATGGAAACAAAGTGATACCTATGCAATCTGGAGATGGATATCGTTGCACGAAGCCCTTAGATCTTTGCTTAAAGGGAGGCTATTTGTAGCTCGGCCTGCCTCAGCACATCCCATAGCTATTGGTCTCTTGTTGGCATCGCAGCTGGTGCCTGCCTTGTGAGGTCATCAAGATAGCTCTAAAGAGTGTCGCATGCCTACTTAGCACCATTTACTCTTGTCACGACCGCATCTCGCTCAGATAGGGTGACCCATAGCTCCACCAAGACCTAATCTCTCTACGATTGGGTGGTGGTAGCATCAATAGTCCTCTATATGATCTCCACCTAACCCTCCTCATAAGCCATCCTCAAACATGCAACCGACTTGAAGAGGTGGGCATGTTGCCTCGCTGAAACTAGCCAGTAGGTGCTGAGGATGGACTCTTGGACTAGCATGGTAGGGGCCACCTCTAGTATGCATTGAGTTGTGAGCCCAATCTATCCCTATGTGTCCACTACAACCACAAAGAGAAGAGATCCATCAGTACCACGATATGTATATATGTATAAAACTGAAGCAAAAGCATATACATGAGATAAAAAATTGAAAGTACTGAAATGAAATAACAATAAACAACTAATGTACTTGGGTCCCTTGGCTGCTAATGTGGATCAGGAGGTGGAGCAATGCTAGGACTAGCATTGTCCACATCAAGTGTCACTCTCGGAGTTGGCAGAGCTCTTGTTGGATCGATGGAAGACGCTAGTGTTGTAGACAAAACTGGGGTAGTGAGTGGAGGAGAGGACATCCTCCACCACCACCTCGGCCTCACCCCTATTGTGCCCACCACCGCCTCCTCCTACTACTAATCATGTTAACCTCCATCTTCATCTCTCTGCTTCCGCCTCTACACTGGTGGTGCACCACCTTGAAGGTCGGGATCCCCTTGGGGGAATTCACTAAAAAAACTAGTGTGGAGTGATACATGTGAGCGACCAAGTCCTAAAGCCCCTGACCAAATTGACATCATCGATCATGAGTGCCAGTGATTGGTCTCAATCGAGCTCATCATCATCTGAAGGGATGATGTCTATGATCGACAGTCGTTGATGGTTGCTTGGTCTCGTCATGCTCCCCATGATTGTGCATAGGAAGGAACTGTAGGAGGGATGATCTAGATGATACTGAATTGGTGCATAACCCTCCTTGAGTAAGAGGGCATGATGTAAAAATCAATGTGAACTAATAAAAAGTAGTCGTGCCACAGGTTTTTGAGATACCTACTATCATTGACCCACTGAAACCATCAGTAGGTCCACCACCTAACCTAATTAGATCTTAAAACACCAAACTATAATTTCCAAAACTACAAATCACCATGCCTCCACTGTCTGATGAGCTCATACCAATGATCCATGGGCACTGAATAATCATAGTCCTAAGAGTACTCCACTAGCCATGTGCATGTGATGTGAGCAAAGGCCCACACCTATAGCAAGGTGCATGTGATCAAACTCTAAAACTCATAATGCACATACCTACCCAGCTTGTGGTATAGGTGTGCGAGCATGTTGCACCCCCATGTGAAGATAGTACTACACTCCTCCATCTCTCTAATCATGTGCATGAGGCCCCAGTGAAGGTAAAAACCTCATGAATCTATCATGAATCGTGCAGCCATAGTGATAACCATAATACATTGTAGCAAAGGCACTGTGGCATTGCCCTGCTTGAACCAACGAGTGTAGATATGGTCAATCTCATTGCTTTTGTTAGTGCAACCCAAGAAGTTTTGGACCTTGTCTGCCTGCTTCTAAGCAGAACGTGTATCATCAATGATGACTCTCCACCCACGGATGGGAAGACCCAAAATGTAGTAGATGTCCTCTAGTGTGACGGTCATCTCACTCATTGGGAGGTAGAAATTCAAGGTGGTGGAATCCCACTGCTCCATCAGCATGAGGTCGTGGTAGAGCATCTTTGGCATCTAATAGACATGCCATAGATTGGCCCGCTATAGAAGCATCTCCTCTCTGTCATACAGTCACTAATCGTGATCTCGAACAAGGTATAGCACTTGCCTGCTAGGATGCTCCCTTATCTTTAGATAGTACTGCAAAACTAAAAAAGACTCAAGTCAAACTATCTAATGTAGAAAATCCTAAAAATTGTTAAGTAGCACCTCTAGGACATAGGCACATCGCACGAACGTCTCCATGGTACGATGTTGTCCTAGGGTCTACCATTGAAGTTGGTTGGCCACTAGTGCAGCTAGAGGACCCCAATGTGCATGTGGGTCCCTAGTGCACTAGTGGGATGCCAGCGCATGAAGAGAAGGCTCACATGTAACTGGGATGCTTATGCTCCATTTTTTTCTAAAAATATCAATAAATGTGTTAAAAATGAAGTTCAAGGACTCACTTGGTCTAGCTTGACACCTCGTGGATATCATGTCACAGCTGGTCCAGCTTGGGCTCCTCATACTCGTGTTTGCGCGGCATTTTTCTAACTTTTCTCTCACAAAATCCAACAAAAATCACACAATTAATAGTGAAAATGACCCTTTTGGGGGCCCACCTGGATATATATAGGGCCCCCAAGGCCCATTTTCCTCGATGATCATGGTCCCCCCATTTCTCCTAATTTTACCCCAATAGGATAGGGGAAAACTCAGTAGGGGGCATATAGTCACCTCTTTACCATATTGTTCTTCTAAATCATCTAATTTTTTCTTGATCATTCTTCTCGCCTTAGTAGCTTCCTCAATTTTTTTAGACTAACTTAAAATTTGAGTTTTGTAGAATCAAACTTTGCACATGTTTTCATGACAAATGTTGTATATCTCGTTGAGCTCAATTATCAGAGGCATCTTCCGTACCTACTTGCTCGACCTCTACATCCTCTACAGTATCCTTGTGGCATGCAAATCTATAAAATTTTCAAATTTTTAGTGTTTGTTATCTTTTCTACTTTAGTGTGGCTAATTTTCCCAAAATTAGCCCACTAATGTGGAGGAAAATGTAATATCGCAAAATTGCACCTTAGGGGAAACTTCACATTTTAGCACTTTGTGTTGCATTTATTACACCTAAGCAAATTTATGATAAGAGCCTCATGGGTTAGAATTCCATGATTCTAACTCCATGAGGTTCAATGACAAAGCGACAATAGTCTACCACCTCATTTCCTAAAAAATGATGTGTTGGACACCTACGCGGCACGTGGATGTCTACGTGATGTTCTAGCATCTTATCAGTTTTCGAGTTTGAAACAAGGAATCTCAAAATATTGACTCATGACACGTGTCCCTACAATCAAATTTTTGAGTGTAACAGCTCTTCTCACCCTTGTAGCAACAAAACTCCCTTTCTTGCTCTCATTTTGGGGGTTTTCTCTCATTCTAACACTTCACTCCTTTAATCTCATTCTACTCATTACTTCTGGCAATATCACTTCTACGAGTGAAGCTCTATCGAACTGAGGTCCTTCCAACATCCAAAGCTCTCTTACACGCATTCAATAGTGCGTCTGTGTGTTCAAAGGGGACCGAGGACTGTTGGTAATGCTCTCTTGTTCTTATCTATTTTTGAATAGATTACTTTGCTTACTTGCTATTTGGTGGTGCGAGTTCTCCTCAAGTGAGGATAGTTTTCACCACTCTTTGTTTGTTTACTTTATTTACTCTCTCTATCTATCTGGCTATCTGTGGAGGTGGGAACACCAAAATGGGGGTTTGACTGCGATAAGCCCCAAAACAACCCCAACATTTTTTCTTGTTCATCTTGTGTGCAGGTTGTCGAAGTGAGGCTTGGAGAAAGGTTTCAAGCGCTTGATCGATTATAAGTCTATCTTTGACTCTCCTTTGTATTTTATGTCATTTCTAACTTTTGTTCATTCACTATGTTGAATAGACCTCAGGTTTAAGCACGTTAGTACGTTTTTAGTATTTTTGTTTAAGGTTTTGGTTCTCTATTAGCCTTGGACACTAGTGCACCCTTTGGACTCGAGCGTGTCACGTTGGCGTCCTGATACCATGATGTCAACCTCTAGTTGAGAGCTATCCCTTTTGAGGTAGAGATCTTGAAATCTTGCTCTCTCAGACCCTGAAGCGGTCTTCTTAAATATTTATTCCTAATACAACCTTCTTTGCAATTTCTTCATTTAGCAATGTTTGAGGTGGTTAAGGGCAGTTCACTCCCTGAGATTCTCTTGAGAACAAAGAAACTTGTGAGCAGCAAATCCTTCTTATCTCACACTAACTAACATATCACAATCATTGGCTAACACATGTACATAATGCATCCCAAATAGAAATAATATTGATGCATTATACACTACATCATGGGTCTTATCTTTTCCTTCAATCTTCTACACCATTAGACAAATGGGAAGAGGATTCAATGCATCCCATACTACACAATGGTTCCATCCTCAACCCCACAAGGTGAAGTATACAGTTTGACAACTAGGAAGGGGATTTGGTGCATCTGATACTACATCGTGGGTTTGTCCACCATCCCAAGGTATTTGTAAGTCACCAAGTATAAACATGAGTACACGCAAATCACAATATACACTTGAAGTCATAAAGTATATGTAAGGTATACACATAGTCGCATAAATACATGTAGGTCACAAAGTATACACATAGAAGGCACACACATATAGAGATGCATTAGTGTCCTACTTAAGAAGAAGGCTTGAATAGTTAATTCTAATTAGAGTTTGGTTTGTACACAGGCTAGCAAGAACATGATCCGATACAACTTGTAATGTCCCTAATAGGAATTATACTAGTTATATCCCAAATTATCAATTTCCCAACTAATAAAGGATTTAGAAGATACCTTGGCTTGATTTAATCCTTGCAACCAAGCTAGAGATCAATTACAATGATAACTAGTAGAGTATCATGATTGGACATTAAAAAATCCATAGTAAATTTGTTAACCCAATTATTACTTTATCCTAATAGGAATTATACCCAAGGATAGATATACCATCCTCCTTGGCCTCATGTGGTGTATTCCATTCATATGAGGTGGCCCATGTAGCATATGCCATTCATATGGGGTGACTTAGCCCCTCTAGGCCCAAGGGTAGATATACCATCCTCCTTGGCCTCATGTGGTGCATGCCATTCATGCCCCATGTGGTGCATGTCATTCATATGGGGTGGCATATCTAGTGAGGATTCTCATTTATCCATTATTCCCTCATCTTTCCATTCTTTTCCATTTCCTCATGATTGATCTATTTATATTGTTACACTATGATATGGGAGTGAGATTGCAAAGGGTGTCCTCGTAGCCAACTCTCTAGGCCCAAATGAAATACACTCTATAACAAAGGGAGTGCCCCCTTTGGCCCATGTGGGCTCATCTTGTCCCCCACAAGTGGTGTACCTAGAAGAGGGCCCACTCACTATGTCCCTTTAGCAATTCTCCCTTCTCCTATCATGGTGAAAATATGTACATGGTAAATTAATCAAACTCATATATTTGCAAATAATCACATTAGCAATACATAATGAATTATGAGTTTTCCATCATATGAAATAATAATATGCATGAATTATTGATCCTATTTAACATGTATTATATCATAAATATTCTACTATAAATACATTGAATCACAATGCTACAATCATAAGATAATTAATACAACTAAGATCTCTATTTGTTGGTCGATCTCTTTTTCTTCTCCCCAAAATCAATGATGATTTGTTTTGAAAATGATTCTCTTTAATACCCTCGACATGGTTAAAAGACATAGTCTTTCCTTGCATCTCTTTGATGAGGGATGTGTCTCTTAGTTTAATCGTTGTCCTTTGGAGTGAATGTTAATTAATGTCTTAAACTAAACCATATTAAATGAATCAGTGCATATTGTAAACACAATCACTTGAATAACAATCATTACATTACAGTCTTCAATTACAATCACTGTTGAGTTGTTAGGGATCACCGCATTATTTGGTTTTAATAACAATAACCAAGAATCGTTGTATTAGAATTTATTAATGATTTGTGATTATTATTTATGTAATTAATTATTAGCTTCTTGTGTGTTGAAAATGAGGGTAATATTGTAGCTTAAAACTTGTAAAACTATGAGACTGTAGATCTAATTAAGTGTTCTTTGTCACAATTCTTTGTGTATGATTAATCTGCTTAGATCAATTTTACCAATTGTAGAAAGAGATAGAAGATTGTAGAAGAATGAGACAAGAAGATAGAAGTGACACAACATATATGTGGAGAAACCCTTTCAAGAAAAAACTCCACCAGAATCAATAGTGTTTGTAGTATTTAACCTTATAACAAGATTACAATAATACTGTATCAATCCTTGATTGATATGCTTCCTTGCCTTCAACAATCCTTCTTCACAACTTGTAATAAATTCTCATAGAACTCTAATACACTTGCTACAATTAATAGATAATTAATGAGCATGTAAAATCATAATATTTGTACAATACAAGAGCATAAAGTTCCTCACAAAAATCTACACCTAGATTGGGAAAGTAGAGTTCCACAATGTAATCTGAAGTCAAACCAAAGTCTTCCTCAATTTAGGCACCCCAAACTAAACACTTAATTGAACTTTGGTCAAGAAAATATCGTGCAAACTTCACCTCAAAGTTGGTTCCCAAGAATGGTCCCACTTGACTGAGCCTTGTAAATATCTTCTCATGCAAAATGTGTTAACTGAAAGATGCCAACTTAGGCACCCAAGGTGGTCCCAAGTCAATCTTAGTTAACTGAAACATATCTCTCCACCAATTCATGCAAAAATTATGCATGATTGATCATCCCCACTTAACTGAAAGTATCCACCTGTTATTTGTCATGCAACTAAATTCATTAGTCATGCAACTCAAGTCAACTCACGTCAACTACCATTCAACTCAAAATAACTACATGCAACTGAAGATAGTTGAACCATAGTTGAACTGAACTAAACTAAACTGATACTGAATTGATAGTGAACTGATACTGAACTGATAGTGCCACTCCACTCATGTAAATATCAATCCCTAATTTGTAGGATCAAAAAACATGCATTATTGAAGTGTTATCGATCCTCCAAACAATTAACTAAGCAAAGTGGGTTCCACCTTCCATGTGGGCGCCCCATGTGCTCCTATTTTGTAGGAGCTCTTCTTGAAAGTCCCCACATGTTCCTATCATTTAGGAATAATCACAAATTTCAATTTACATGTTCATTTCATTCAAATTTAATCTCTTAATAATCCTAGTGTTGGGGAACACTTTCCAAGGACTTAGGAGATACATGAAATATGTTTAGGATTGCAATTAAATGGCATCCTATTCCTAACATTCTCCCACTTTACATTATACATTGCAATTATTCTAAACAAGGAATCATTATTATAAATCAAGTGCAAGAGTCAAGGCTAATGGCCTTCTTGCACCATGAGAACTTATCTGTAGGAACTAGTTTCGTAAGATAATCTGCAACATTGATCAAAGTGTCAACTTTCTCAATCAATACCTTCCCACTCTCAACCATTTCTTGTACAAAGTGATACTGAATATCAACATGCTTAGTACAAGCATGATACATAGGATTTTTGGCTAAACAAATAGCACTCTGACTATCACATTCAAGTCTAATTTGCTTGCAATTAAAACCAATACCTTTCCCAAGTCTTTGTAACCAAACTACCTCTTTAGAGGCATGTGTAGCAGCCCTATACTCTGCTTCTATGGTGGGAAAAACAACTATGGGTTGCCTCTTACTCATCCAACTAACCACAGCTCCAAACAAAGTAAACACATAGCCACTTGTTGACCTCCGACTGTCCAGGTCTCCTGCCCAATCTGAATCAACAAAACCTTGTATGTCCAATGATCTATGCATAATATCAATATCATTAGCACCATGATAAACTAAATAGTAATCAGAAGTACCTCGTAAATATCTAAACATCCTCTTAACATAAGTCTAATGTTCTTTACCAGGGTTAGAAATAAACCTACTTAGAACTCCCACTGCTTGGGCTATATCTGGTCTTGTACAAACCATTGCATACATCAACCTAACAACTACACTTACAATGGAGTCACCAAGCCATTGTATAGACTTCCATACATGCAAAACCATGGGATCAAAACCATGAGCTCCAAAACCATGGACCAATACAACTAGCACAAAACCATGTGTTAAAGACCACTAAAGGTTAATCCACTAACTCTAACCCAAGAACTAGTTTAACCCAACAATCCCCCCTTACCACCTGGGATAACTCCTCTCTTACCAGGCCTTTCCTTTCAAGGATTGAGCAAGCCATGCCAAGTCTTACAACCATCAACCCAAATACATGTATTAAATTTTACATACAACTCCATTTTTAGTTTCCACATCTCATAACTAGATCCATTGAATCTTTCAATATCTAGATGAGAAGTAGAACTCATTGTAACACACTTCTTTTACAAATCTGCAATAACACAATAGTAAAAGCTCCCACTACAGCCAAAAACCTTCAAAATTTTAAGAGAAAGGTGTCCCAAACCCTAACCAACCATTAGCTCCTATACCAAATGTTGAAAATGAAGGTAATATTGTAGCTTAAAACTTGTAAAACTATGAGACTATAGATCTAATTAAGTGTTTTTCACAATTCTTTGTGTATGATTAATTTGTTTAGATCAATTTTACCAATTGTAGAAAGAGACAGAAGATTGTAGAAGAATGAGACAAGAAGATAGAAGTGACACAACATATACATGGAGAAACCCTTTCGGGAAAAAACTCCACCAAAATCAATAGTGCTTGTATTATTTAACCTTAGAACAAGATTACAATAATACTGTATCAATCCTTGATTGATATGCTTCCTTGCCTTCAACAATCCTTCTTCACAACCTACAATAAATTCTCATAGAACTCTCATACACTTGCTGCAATTAATAGACAATTAATGAGCATGTAATCTCATAAGAGTTGTACAATACAAGAGCATAAAGCTCCTCATAAAAATCTACACCTAGATTGGGCAAGTAGAGTTCCACAATGTAATCTAAAGTCAAACCAAAGTCTTCCTCAATTTAGGTGCCCCAAACTGAACACTTAACTAAACTTTGGTCAAGAAAATATCTTGCAAACTTCACCTCAAAAGTTGGCACCCAAGAATGGACCCACTTGACTGAGCCTTGTAAATATCTTCTTATGCAAAAGGTGTTAACTGAAAGATGCCAACTTGGGCACCCAAGGTGGTCCCAAGTCAATGTTAGTTAACTGAAACATATCTCTCCACCAATTCATGCAAAAATCATGCATGATTGATCATCCCCATTTAATTGAAAGTATCCACCTATTATCTGTCATGCAATTGAAGTCATTAGTCATGTAACTGAAGTCAACTCAACTAGCATTCAACTCAAAATAACTATATGCAACTGAAGATAACTGAACCATAACTGAACTGAACTGATAGTGCCACTCCACTCATGTAAATATCAATCACTAATTTGTAGGATCAAAAACATGCATTACTAAAGTGTTATCAATCCTCCAAACAGTTAACTAAAGCAAGGTCCAAGTTTCACCTTCCATGTGAGTGCCGCGTGTGCTCCTATTTTGTAGGAGCTCTTCTTGGACGTCCCCACATGTTCCTACCATTTAGGAATAATCACAAATGTCAATTACATGTTCATTTCATTTGAGTTTAATCTCTTTCTAATCCTAGTGTTGGGGAACACTTTCCAAGGACTTAGGAGACACATGAAATATGTTTAGGATTGCAATTAAATGGCATCCTATTCCCAACATTGTGAATATTTATTATTATAATGATCAATAATATCAACTATTCTATTTTATAATTATAATATTATCTATGATAATTATAATTATAATATTTTTTTTAATTGCAATTATTTATATTTATATTTTTGACATTTATTTTATTTAGTTATTTGTATTCCAATACTTCATGTTCTTGTATTACAATTTTGGGGGCATGACAACAGTGTGATTTTTTTTTGAAAAAATAGAAACCTTGTGGATTTCACATATTTAATAGAAAGATTTCTCCAGCCTATACTATGGCAATTCTAGTGCTAAATTTTTCCTATTTTCTTGACTCAAAAATGATAATCAAATATAAATCCTCAACTTTCAAAATTATGGTTTACTTTAAAGGTTAAAAGTAAGAGAATATTTATACAATCAACTAACAAGACAATACCAATAAACAAAGTGCAGACAATGCAAGCCTTGTTGAATCAAAAGATCTGTATCCATAGCCAAATATGTCTCACAATAAGAAGATACTAAATCCTTCAAAATAAATCATCCCCTAATGAAACAAATCATAAATATTTAAGAAAGAAGCTATAAGGACAAGTAAATTTAAATGCTCGACTAAATGCACAAAATACATACAAATAAATGTGAATGATTTGTTGAATGAGATGGATTCAAGTGGCAAAGCATCAAAGCTTTCAACAAAGCTTGAGGTCACATCCCCAAGAAACCTGATAAAGAGAAAAATGGATCAAATTTCATAAGCAGCCTGCTAAGTGTTGTGAATCATACCAGGCAAGGGCAGTTGAAAGCATAGAAGCAGAAATCTGCCTAAAAATGTGATTTATCATAGTTAGTCATTGTACAATATGGATTATAAACCAACATAAATCTTTCTTCTAATTTTCTACTCTTCAAGGGCATGTTTGCAACACCAGACATATCACAATTTTTTTGTGAATAACATGCTTTTTTCATTTTTGTCTACCACTTTTTTTTTCAATTTTCTCTATGTTTCCACTGTAGGTTTGGATTTTATTAGGCATGGGTGCACTACAAATATTCAAACTTGTATGAAAAAAAATTGAGCACAATTTTCAAGAATCCATTGATTGTAGTTGTTAATTTCTAGTTGTTGCTCTTATGGCCATGGCCACGACAACTGCATTTTTTGGAGGGTTTCAAGCTTTTGTCAAAAGTGATAAATTATGAAAAATGGTGTGCACCATGAAGGTTCCTGTGGCAACCCCTAAAATCCCATTGAAAAGAAAATAATTAAAAATTATTTTGGGTCACACCAAATGGAAAATCAGTACTAAATTTCCCCTTCATTTGGATTGAAATAGTAAAAACAACAAATTTTTCCCTCTTTAATGAATATTTTATTAGTTTCCCAAGTCTTTCCCAATTAAATCCAGAGTAATTTTTTTTTTTATTCAAGGGGTAAACGCTTTTGATCGGAGCTATGAACCGGATACAACCATTCAACAATACCACCCCAACAGGGTTTGAACCTTGGTGGCAAGAACAACAATGCCACCTATAAACCATCACACCATGCCAATACTGGCAAGAGTAATTGAAATTAATTTATACTTTTGATTTAAAAATCTTGGTTCTAAGTAATGCTACTACGGGTGCAAGTATAGGGTAAAATAGACAAAAAAATATATCCACCCTAATGGTCCCATGAATGGAGCATAGTGAAATCTCCTCGGCATGTGCTATATTAATCCTTCTATAATAATTTGTAATTATATCATCAGATTGAGAATGAAATTTTTGGCCATGCAACATGTTTTTAGGATTGTTGCAACCAAAAGTAAAGAAATTATAATGAAATCTTTGGCCATGTTGCATGGTTCTAGGACTGCTACAACCAAAAGGCAAAACATGAAGAAATTATAAAAACTAATAGTATAACAAATAGACCACAAGTGCCATGTACCATAGAATCATACCTCAAAAATCTCCATAGCTCCTTGATTTTGCATCAACTAAAATCCTTGCTTCTAAAAAGTAGCCAATCCAACATTAAATATTCTAAAGTTTCAGACTACTAGAATTTTTATCTTTCATAAGGCCACCAGTGCCATGAGGATAGAAAGGAGGGTTGGCCCTTTCCATTGCACCTTGCCTTATATGCCATATCAACCAAAGGTTACGACGTAAGAAGAATTAAACAAATCAATCAAAAAAATTGTAAACAACATTCAGTTTCTATTGAAATGGGTATTCCAGATGAATTATTTATCTCATTCATAACAAACTATGTAAACAATACATAACAACAACAACAATTGAAACCAACTCAATTGCATGGCCCACATTGTGATTACAATAATGAAAAGCTCATTCTCCATACTTCCACGCTTCCAACTAATTATCAATTAATTATAGATGCACCATGTAACTAATTATATTAACACCGAGTAAAAAGTTTAATATCTTTATATATCTTTATTTTATGCAAATATGTAATTAATGGTTGTGATTTTAAATTAATGGCGAGATTGATGGACATGTTTTTACACACATTAATGTACACAGATGTTCTTATAAATCAAATGCCATTGTAAATGTCTTTAACGTAATTATATACTACTACCATATATATCTTTAATAAATTTATATAAAATATGTCAATATCTTTCTTCAAATGTTTAGTTTTTAAATTTTTAGATATATATGAATCCTAATCTTAACCAAATATCTTATTAAATAATTTATATAAATAACATGGAGATAGGTATTTATTTTTTATTACATTATTTAACATTAGATTAATATAAATGAAATTAATTTTAAAAAAAATAAAAACTAGCAAAATAATATATAAATTTTAAAAAATAAAAATATTAATTTATATAATAGAGATGCTAGTTTATATAATATAAATATAATATAAATTTACATAACATAGATATAGTATTTAGTAAATAGTATATAATATTATACAATGTATCATATGGATTGTTGTGAGCATTCATGAAATAGTAAAATGTATATTATATTTATATTTAGATTATGTTTAAGTAATATTATTTTCTTATATGATAAGCTAATTATATAATTAAAAAATAAATTATTAAAATATATCTTTCTTTTTTAATTCGTAAATAGGATTGTATTAATTGTTTCAAAAAAGATGTTACATTTAGTTCATTTTTTGCAAAAAAAAAGATGTCATCCCCACAACCACCCAACAAGCAACTAAAACCAAATAGTATCATCTTACCTGTCAAACCTAAGACCAAACCATCGTTTTCCAGATAGACCTATACAAAGCCCATACTGAAACATCAAAGAACCCCTTACAAATCCCAAAAAACAAAACAACAGACACTATACCATGAAGCCTAGAAACACCAATTACTCCTTTGATAACAAGCCTTGTGCAATCAAGAGACCCCTAAAAATTTGACGCCAATTCACCCCACCCAACGACTCTAGATATAAATGGTGCTTTAAGAATATCAACCCGTAGGTTGCCCGTTCGTAGTGCCTTTGAAGTTCCTCCCCTTTGATGTCTAATTTGAAAGGGAATCACTTAACTCTCACTCCAGAAAGAAGAGCCTGTTGCAAGTCACAAGGTCAGGGAATCCCCACCCCTAATTCAACGACAATCACCACATCCATAGTACCTTCCAACAGACTCTCCCATATCAATTTCCTTGCCATAAGCAACACCATAGCTTTTGACACTTCCAAATCCAATAACGCAGCTAGGAAATGAGCCACAATATCTGCATTTGTTTGCCACCACTCTATCGAGTTCATGAACTCCTCCCCCAAGAGCAGTTTCGTCACCCCCAAAACTAGTTCATCCTAGTCTTTGAAAATTGATTTCAGCCTCCCATGGCGGATTATTCCATACAAGGCCCACAACTTCCTCGCATACGGTAGAGAAATCAAAGACTCCATCCTTTACCATGAGAGAATGAGAAATGCCTTGAGCAAGAAAGGTTTATAAAACACCCATTATCTGTGAGAGTGTCCCATCATCTCGAAAACCACTCTCCACCTCGTCCTTTGACAAGACAAATCTTAAATGTTGTTAAATGTTGGGCATTCATCACCCACCACCTTTCTTCAATTAACTCCCTCCACCACCATTCTACTCCACTGCACCAACCAAGCATATGTCGTTGGCCACATGCCCCCGACGACACCAATACCGAAGCCTCCCACTTGGAAGCCATGGGAAAATATATCTTATTATTATTTAACATAATTATTATATAAATTTAATTATGTTTCATTATTTATTTAATTTAAAGTTCAAATAGTAAAACTAATAAAGAGTACACTTAATCTAGGAAAGGAAGCATTTATAGAAACATAAGAACAATCTTATGAAGATTATAACACTTCCTATAAAAAAGAAATAGGTTTATCCGACGCTATTCAAACAAGCATAGGTGAAATAAATGGTATTATTGTAGCACTTGGAGTTATGGATTTTCAATTCATGGGAGGATTTATATTATATTATATTATATTATATTATATTGGTGATTAAATATTTTACTTGCAGCCAATCAAACTCATCATTTTTCATTCTATGTATTTATTTACTTTTTATATCTTAAAATATAATTAAAAAATTATTCTCTAATATATGAAAAATAATCTAATAAAAAATTCAAATATATAATATATTTTTTAATATATTATATTATTAAATTTTTTTCAATATATTATATTAATATATTAAATTAACATGTAATATATGTTGTACCCCAAATTAAAAAATTTGCTACACTTAGGCATTTTGAAGAAATGGTCAAAGTTTTGTGTAAAACTGTCAAAAGGTCCAGAAGTGAAAACTTGCATGTCATGCATGGTGCTCAAAACTAAATAATTCAAAATATAAGGATCTAAGTCTGCTCAAAGTGACCTTGTCTACAAAACCCAAATCTCAATTTTTCAACCCTAAATTTTAGGAAAATTTTAAAAAATAGAAAGTTTCTAAAAATAGACTTTTTGGGGTTTCTTCTCAAATGGATACTAGAATTTTTTTCTAAAAATAGAATTGTTGGCTTCTAGGGTTAAAACTAATTTTGACTGGCTATTCTACTTTTTCAAATGTCAGATTTGAGGTCTCAAGCACTACACAGATCAAGAAACGACAACAAATGCTCGAAGAACAAAGAACGAAGGAAGGAGGTTGGAGAATCTTGAAAACTAAGAAAATTTGACTAATTTTGGAAATGCTAGGCGCCCCTACCCAATCAAGGTGCCTAGCCAGTCATGCCTTAGAATATTTTCCAATCCTAGCAATCGAAGCATGGAACGGACGATGAGGGATGAAGAAAAGTTGAAAATTGAGAATAAAAACTCTCTGGAAAGCTTAGGTGCCCTTGGTAGCCAGGGGCGCCCATCATTTCAAGGCCTCAAATGTTGTTATTAGGGTTTCATCATTCCAAGACAACTTGCTCAGAATTCCTTTAGCTTTGTAGTGAATCTAACAAGAAGTCCATCAAATCAATCAGTCAGCCAAGATCGTCAATTGAACAAAGAAGTTTCATCAAAGGGCAAGCATGCAAATCATGAAAAACATGAAAATATTCTAAGTTTGGGAACTTTGGACACCCCAACTAGCCAAGGGCACCCAAGGATTTAAGTGCTTGAAAGATGAAATTAGGATTTGTAGTCTTCATAACATTCCTTTAGATTTTGGCAAGCTCTCCAACAAAATCAAAAGTGAACTCATCAAATTTTCTAGTCATCAAACAGGTAGTGAAAAGTCAAAGGAAAGATAAAAATCTCAGAAAAATTCTAACACTGAAAGCCATGGGCGCCCTAGCTAGCCTAGGGCACCCAAGATTTTGACCCCTCAGGTTCAATTTTCTTGGCAAGTCACCTCCAAAAGACCTTTCTCAGAATTCTCCAACTATCCAACAAATCTGATAGTTAGTTCATCGGGTCATTCAAGCATCAAAAAGTGTGAATTCAACAAAGAATTTATCTGAAGGATAAAAAACAAAATTTGAAGAACAATAGAAAAATGGCTAACATTGGGAACCATGGGCACCCTTGGTGGCCAGGGGTGCCCATGATTTTGGAGGTCTAGAATCATTTTTTATCAAAAGCATCCTCCAAGATAATCTCATCAAATTCAGTCAAGCTACGTGATGGATCAATTAGTTAGTTCACAACATTCATCTGGCGTTCAGAATTGAAGAGTGAAGGGATGTGTTTTATGAAGCTAAATTTAGGAAATTTCATAAAATGGCTAAGTCTACCAAGAAGGGCATCCAAGTTTTCATGCCTTGGAGAAATTTCCAAATTTTCATCATTCAACTCTCAAATAGCGTCCATATTCGACGAACCTACTCAAGATTAGCTTCAAATATTTAAAGTTGGAGAATAAAGTATTTTATTTATCCTCAAAACCTATTTAAGATGTCTTTGGCATTCATTATTCACAAAATTTTGCAAGTAGCATCCAAAGCAAGAGAGGAGGAAACATAGAATTTTATTCATTTCAAGATTTGGAGGCCAAAATGTGGTGCTTTTTCGAAGTTCTTCATATTTTCCAGATCATCTCACACAGAGGCTCACTTTTTCATGCTTCAAATTTCCAAGGCATCAATTTTTAGAAGAAGGGGGTCATCTTTTTCAATTTTCAATAATCTAGGTTATCTTGGTTTTTGATTCTCTACAACTTTGGAAAAAAATTCAACTTTCAAGAACCTATTTTTTTCTTGCATGTCCAAGAAATCTTCAATATTTTCAAAATCTAATCAACTGGGTTCAACGAAAATGTGATTTCTACTTTTTCAACCAACCACCGACATTTTCAAAAATCGGACGATCTGGGTCTCTTTGCAACGAGATTCTACACAAAACCCATATCTCAAAATATTTTTGAAAAAATCTACCCATTTGAAGAAGAAAAATCAGCAAGCTATTTTAGCTTTTGTGCAAAACTTTTCTAGACATAGTCAAGTTTACAATCAAAATTCAAGTTTTTCAGCATGGAGTACTCTCCCACAAAATTTAGAACCAAGTCAGTGTTGTATCATGATTTCATCAAAACTTTTGAGAATTATTTGCATCATATAAAACCAGTGTTTGGTTTGCATGTTTTGGAAGATGCATGCAATGTTGCAATAGAACATCTTGGTCATTGTGGATTACTTGCAACAACTTCAATTCTCATCTCAGTGCAAAGTCTAGAGTTTGTAATTGCTTGTATCAGGCATTACAACCCAACAACACAAGAAATTCAAGCAACAGATGGAAGATTTGTTTGCAACCTCAAGCCAGACGTTATTGAAAAATGATTTTCAATACCACCTTAGTCAAAAAATTTGGTCATCTCCATTGAAGAATGTGAAAAGGTGTGGCACATGCACAAGGAAAAATACTGCAAGAAAGTTGCACAAAGATGGTTGAAGGAGAAACACAACACTTTGCCTAAAAACATCAGGCATGGAGAATTCAAGATGGAATTTTCAATAATGATTACTCTACTCAATCAAGTCATTGGTCAAGTAGAAGCTACTAAATTCTAGCCTTGGATGTGTTATATCATCTCACACATCATCAATAAAACAAAGGTTTATGACTAGACAACTTTGATTAGTGATAGTCTCCATCATCAGATGACCGAATATTTTAAAATCCACGAGTTCCACATGATTTCATATGTGGTCTACCTAGTGGCCTTTCAAGGAAAATTCAGAGGATTAAATGTCAACGAAAATCTAGATGTTCAACATGTTTATCATCATTACCCTCAGTTGGAGTTTTTAGAGTCAACACATTAGTACAGGCGATCAATGATGCACTCTTGATGCATACGATGAGAGACTTAAATAATGAATTGGATGTACAGATTTCATCAATTGCCAGGGCAACAATGAGGGAATGGGCTGATTGGTTCATCCATCTTCCTGTCTTCTCCTACATTAGAGTATACGACTTCTCAAGTACTCTAGTCATGTTGCTAAGATATCCCATAGATGAGGTGGTTTTCATGTAGTTTCTGAGGCAAGTGTATGAAGTTCACACATTCTTGCAAAACCAAAAGAAGGCTACTTTTAGTTTTCCAGTTGAGATGGGTATCTACAGATGTAGATCATCAGTGGACGCTAAGATGATGGGCAATGAGTTGTCTAAGTTTGGTCTCAAGTTGTTCAACGAGAGGCGACCATATGATTTATGTGGCCTTTTTGCATCTCGTCTTGGTCAAAATCAAGCACATATGCTCGTAGTTGAAGATTTTTGGGTGAATTGTGAAGATGAGTTTAAAGTACGGAAGCGTAGTAATTGCAGATTCACACTCTAGCAAATGGTTGATTTCCTATTAGAAGATATAGAAGTATTGTATGATGATAATGGAGAAGTACTTCTTCCTATGTATGTCAGAAATCAAATTGAGCAGCAACCACTTCCACAAGTCAACTAGTTCATCAAATAAAACACTTCAATTGAAGAAAGAACGAGTCGAGTTGTCAAAAATAGTAGGATTTTCCTAAATATCAAGAGGACGAAAATAAGTTATTCTAGTCGCAAAATCGCCAATAGTGCAATCATCTCTACCCTCTTCTTCCAAACCAAAACCAAGAATGAAGGCTATGGGCCACGCTCTAGAAAGTTTGAAGATTGAAAGAATGGAAAAGAGTGTAAGGAGAAAGTTGAATTTTGATGCAGCTCAACAAGAATAGCCAACAATTCTATCAAAAGTTCCACTAGAAGAGCCCATGCCACAAGCAAAAATAATGCCTTTATCACCCGATTCTCCACCATCACTAAGGTCTTCTTCGATCCATATTGATTTAGAAGATGAAGAAGTCGATGAAGCTGAAACCGAACCACCCAAAGAAGTTAGTAGAGACACCTCATCTTGGCTTGAGAATTTCTTGGGAAGGAAGAGGAGGAGACCTTTGTACACTAGCTGAATTATGTTATATTTAATATTTATATATTTTCTATTTAGGTTATAAATAAAATATAAATTATATTTATATTTAATAATGTGTATAGATATATAATTTACATAAAAAGGAAGACAAATATAAAAATATATAGATTAAGAAAGAGAGGGAGGAGGATAGAGAACATAAAAGAGAAGGGATGAGAGACAACTATAGTGAAACAAAGAGAGAAAGAGAGAGAAAGAGAGAGAGAGAGAGAGAGATAAAGAAAGAGGAGAGGAGAGGAAAATAATCCAATCTCTCTCCCCCTCCTCTACCTATTTCTCTCCCTTTCTCTCTATCCCTCACTCTATCTCTCCCCTCTATATATCTCTCCCTCCCTCATTCCCTCCCTATCTCGATTGTCTATCTCTCTATCTCTACCTCTCTCCCTCCCTATCTCGATTATCTATCTCTACCTCTCTCTCTCTTTCTCTTCTTATACATCTCAATCTCTCTCTCTATCTCCCCCTATTTCTCTTTCCCTCTCTCTATCTCTCCCCATATCTTTCTCTCTCTTCTATCTTTCCATCTATATATATCTCTCTCCCTCTCCCTCTCCCTCTCCCTGTGTATCTCTATATCTCTCGATCTCTTCCTCTCTATCTCCATATCTATATCTATTTTTATCTCTCCATCTACCTCTCTCTATCTCTATCTTCCTTTCTTCCTCGCTATTTCTAGACATGTCTCCCTCTCTATCCATCCATATGTCTCCCTCTCTCTCTGCCTCTAAGCCCTCTTCCTAAACAATATGTCTCCCTCTCTCTCCCTTTTATGTCTATTTCGTTATATCTCCATCTCTCTAACTCTATATATCACTTTCTATCTATATAGATTTATCTTTCTATCTATCCTTATCTCATTCTCTCCCTCTCTCCCCTCTCTATATATTTGCATCTTCCATCTCTATCTATCCCTCTCTCCTCTCTCTCTTTATCTCTTTCTCTCCATATCCCTCTCCTCCTCCATCTCCATATCTATCTCTATCTTCCTCTATATCTATCTCCTTAACTGCTCTCTCTCTTACCCCCCATCTCTCTCTCTCCCTATTACAAACATAACATGATTCTAGTAGTAATGGAACCTAATTATCTTCTTGATTTAGAGAATTCATGTTTGGATCCTTGTTGATTTGAAGCAATCACTTCTCCATTGAGACCTTTGTTGAACAAAAAACATCATTTGCTAAATGGCCTACCGATTGACCTCATGTAGTGCACAAATGTATGCAAAAAATAGACCGAATTTTCCTTAATTGAACATCAACACCTCTTCGGTGTAGCCATTGCACACCAAGGCATGATTGCTAGTTTATCTAGATGACATTCATTTCGTCTTGGTCTTCAATGTGAATAAAAATATATATAAATATTATATGGTATTAAAGAGAACTATGTAATAGAACTCAGGTCATATTAAAGTGTGTTAATGATTAAAGGGTTGTCTATCTCCATTAAGGATCAAGGGTCCTTCATGTGTGCCATCAATTTCCAAGTCATACAGTGAACAATGGAGCAAATCCTAGAGCACATAATTATGCATAGAGGATCAAATGACATTGCTAATTTTGCTTTTCATTTTTTTTATATTAGGTATTAGAAGTGTTGTAAGGATTCGAAGGAGGGATTTACTTATGGGAATTTATAAGTTACTCAATTTTTAGTGCATTTTGTGCTAGAATTGATCTTGAAATTGTGTTTGGGGAACCTTTAAACCCTAGGTATTAGGATAAGCTAACATCGAACTTATAATCCTATGTCTTTTTCATGTGTCTCTAGTGATCCTTGGGATGTGTAGTTGGATTCTTAGGGTCACAAGGGATAAAAAAAAATCAAATATTTATTTACCCATGAAAATTTGTAATTGCATTCATAGAAGTGGATCTAGTCATCGGTGGGGGTTATAAAGCATTTTGATATAATATTCATTCTAAGAATTCAGTTTGGAAGTGGAGACCACTTGGACTTGCATGTTTGTGCACATTGTTGCATGCATCTTGCATGCTATCATGAGTGGGGCACCAAGGTTTTCATGTTATGCATGTTAGTTGTTGGAGCAACCGATGAGCAAAGGTTTGGCTATGGGTTAGGAACCCATGTGATCGTTGATTTTTTTTGCTAAGTTTACAAGATTTTTAGAAGCTAGGGCATTTAGTTTTTTGTAGGTGGATTTGACCCTTATTTTGAGATACTACAATGGTGTTCTCATCTTAGATATTCTATAAATTGGAGACTCATGTTAGTAAAATATAAGCTATTTTTGTAGGTTATTGAAGTAACAAAGTGTTGTCAGAATAGAAGTTGTATTGTTGCAAATTCATTTGAAGTTTAATACAAGCTTTGGATCTTTTTGGGTATGGATTTTTTTTCTCGAAAGACTTTCTCCACATAAATTTTGTGTCACTTGTATTTGTTTTTCAACTTTTTATTGTTGATTTTTTCAATCACTTTAATTTCATATTGGGTAATCTTTAATAAGCAAATATATTTCATATTTGCATCACTTTGTGAAAGTTGATATTGCAATATATTTTTATTTTCTATTCCTAATAGTTGGTATTAGAGCAAACAATTATATTGAGAGAGGGACACCTTTCTCTTAAGTGTTGAAGGTTTTTTGGCTATAGTGGGAGCTTTTGAATTGTGGATTTTGTAGATTTGTGAAGAAGCTTGTATAGCATTGTTGAACTACCTCCCATCTAGATATTGAGAATTTTAATGGATATGAGTATGAGATGTAGAAGTTGAAGATGGAAGGTCTCCTAGAAGAAAGAGATCAGTGGTTGGTAGTTTCCAATGAAAAAAAGTCATCCAAAATGTTTGAAGCTTGCATTTTTATAGAAGGCACGAGGAACCACATGGTTGTCTCTTGAAGATTCCACCCTCTTGAATGTTTTTAAGGAAGCTACCACATACAAGTTGTGAAAGAGGATAGGTTATATTTACCAAACCAAAAGTATTAAGTTAATAAGTTGTGTAGACACCCCAAATTCAACATCACATAATTAATTAAAATAATATTTAATTAATTAATAGCCATAATTCACCACCTTATAAATTCCTATAATTAATTAAATAATTAATTATTACTCATTCTCGTAATTAATTAAATTTTATTTAATTTATAATGGTTTTCCCCTTTCTTCTAAGGGTTGATTAATTCAACTAATCTAACCTTAGCCACCACTCATTGATTCTTCTAAATCTTATTAATTAGTTAATCTTGATTAATTAATTAATTAAATTCATACTAAATCATAATTAAAAGAAATCAATTAAAAGTTCTTCCAAATCCTCAAACTTGCCATCATGTCACGAGTATCCCTAATCCTCTCCAATGCTCACACATGTGTGAGATTCTCTTCCCCATGTGTAGCCACCCTACACTTTCCTCTTTCTTTCACATGTCACTCTAGATTGATTTCCCCCACTTACATTCTCCATTTCCCTTACACTTGTCAAACTCATGTTCATCCCAATGTGTACTCAGACATGTGTGAGCACACCTAGCCCTCTTCCCCATGCCACATGTCATTATCTCAAGCCACCCTCTTGTGACACTTGTCAAAAGACTAATACCTCAATCCTATCATTCAATCTCAACCCTCTATCTAACAATGCATCTTATCCCTCCATTTAAATTATAAAAAATCTATAAATTGGATCCTTGTCCTTCTATTATCATGAACCAATTTGAGCTAAACTTATGTTGTTGAATCCTTATCCTAATCATCTTGCTGCTAAGGCTATGTTGTTGACAACAATACCCATAATATTTATTCGAAGAGAAAAACAAATGTAGATGGGTGTCTCTACTTCAACTCTATCATGAGGTAAAAAGGGTAAAATATTGAAGTAATTGTATGTTAATTGTGCTTATATTAAATTATTTTACATATTTTACCCATTTTATCATCTTCAAGTTGTATCTCAAAAGATGGTTATATTCATTAAAAATGGTACTTTATGTTCTCCTAACATCGACATTGTGTTTGTAGACACTTGCTCCAAATTTGACCCCCCTCATAAGAAATTTGGTTTTAGAACACAAACTTTGTGAGCTCCATTCATGGGAATCTAATTTTTTTGATCTAGGTTACCTTTTTGAGAGCTTCACAATGATGTAATAATATATGATTTTTGTGTTTGGTTTTTCCAAAAATTATAGTTTCTTAGAATCTTATGTTGTTGGTTCATTCTCATTTTGGAAACTTCCAAGGCTTTTTTTGGGCTCATATGAACTCCTTTTCAAGCATTATTTTATAAAAGTATGATTTTTGTGTACTTCATGGTGACAAACTTGGTTTGCTTTCATTCTATTCTAGAATATTAGTTTTGAAATCTAGACATCTTTAGCATTTGTAACTTATTGAAACCAAGTACTTTTTGCATATTTAGAAAGTAGTGATCATACTTACACTAGATATAAAGCACCATCATCATAACTTATTAGGGGAATCTCTTGACTGAGTGTTCTTGGAGGTTATGCATTTACTCTTGCTAGTTTGTCTCTTGATTAGTCTTTCGTTTTTCAAGTTTGAGAGAGTATTTTGTAGTTCATAATGGTTTCCCTCTTGTTATAACCTTACATAGATGGAACCACAAGGTGTGGTGAGAACAATCCTAAAACATCTCGAGTGGAATAAACTTTTTCCCTTTCTCTATGGACTTGTTCATGAACCAAGTGATATGGGCCAAATGGAGAAATGGTTTAACAATAAAAACTATGGCTTAGGATTGATTAGATACAATTTTGTGAATACATATAATGATCCATTCCTTGCTGATCCTCCAATCCTAGATGATCATACCTTAGATAGTTTTGTACTTGTGGATATTTTTGGTTCTTCTCTTCCTATAAATAATTGTATTGATTTTTAACTTCATTAATTCCTATTATAGATTTTAAGGCTACACCTCCTTTATCTCCATCATAATCTTGAGGTTGAGGAATCTTTGCTTCTAATACTTGTAGCTTCAACAATTATTCATATCAAGCATCTAAGGTGGACACATCATAGGATGTGTAGTGTAGTTACATGGCATGCATTGAGATTCCACCACCATATCAAGTACTTCTACCTAGTTCAAATTTGTTTCAATAAGAGCTTGTATTGATTTAATTTAGTAAATTCATTCTTGTTTCCTATATTCAACTTATTTGGATGAGTACTTGATAAATATTCTAGGTTTGAGTCCCACCTTTTGGCACCCACTTTTATGTGTTTAATTTTTGCTTTATTGTGCTCCATAGGTTATGTTTTAGACCCTATCTACCCTTCATTAACAACCAATATGAGAAGTCTTTAGTTGGGTCTCCTATGTTGAGTAATTTTCTAATGGAATTCATTCAAAGTGTGTTTATCAAATATGCTTAGTAATTTTTTTAAGGTGCTTTTATGGTCAATGCCTTGTAATTTTTCTTCTCTTTAGGCCACTTTGCAAAAAAATGGGGTTTTAGGGTTTCTCATGTTGTCATATTGGTCTAACCTATCATTCCTAGCATGTCATCCCCGACAAAATTAATTTTCCCCTCTAAGCCCATTTTCCTTTAAATTTAGGATTCTGGGTTTAGTCATTCATGCATCCTCTCCTCGATTGTCAAATTTTCTTCCCAAAATTCCACTTTGTAAAATTTTGGGGTTTCTCATGTCATCATGCTAGTCTAACTTATCATCCTTAGCATGCCATCTGCAACAAGTCCAATCCACCCTCTAAGCCCATTTTCCTTGGAATTTGAGATTCTAGATTTTGTCACTCATGCATCCTTTTCATAACTACCAACTTTCCTTCCCAAAATTCCACTTTGATTTTTTTTGGGTTTCTCATCTTGTCATGCTAGTCTAACCTATCATCCCTAGCATGCCATCCCTGACAAGTTGAATTTCGAGATTCTAGGGTTTCTCATACCCTCGTGCATGTTAAACTTTCAAGGCATGATATCCCTTCTCCCCCCTTTGGCATGCAAAGTCTCAGAACTCCATCGTTCAAATGGAAAGCCCTACCTACCTTCTTGCATGACCCAATATGCCATTGATGGTCTCAAAATCAACATGATTCAACAAGTGATGGTTCTCAAAGGCCTCTTGGTATCTTTAGGTCCCTCTAAGACATGGTTAGCATATAAAAACATATGGTTAATGATGTAAGGGGCATGAATTCAAGTGTATGACCATGTGAAGGTGATGTGAGAAAATATTAGAAGCTTGTACAATTTTAGATGACCATGGTTCTTCCTCCAACGTATCTATATGGTGTTGAAAGATATATTTTCCTAGATGAACAAAAAGAAAAAAAGAGGATAGCATTTTATAGAGAGGAGCAGTTGTAAAGCCAATAGAAGAAAGATACTCACATGAAGCTTTAAGGTTTTGATTTAAAATTCTGGGTGTAGTTGTTTTTACATTGAAATTATTTAGGTTTTTCCCAAACCTACAATAACACTTTTAAGATTTGAAGATTTATTGAGTGGTTAAAATCAACCTTAGTTGAGTGTCACCTTATGTATGGTATACATTTTTGGATGTATGTTGTTTAGTTTTCAACCAAAAGTCTGTAAAATCCTTGCAAAGATTTTGCATGGTAATTTTTCAACACAATAAAAAAGAAACCCGTGAGTATACTTAAGGATTAAGAAGTAGAATCTCTCAATGTTCTACAACCATCTCTTTTTTTTTAATGTATGTTTAGAGCCTAGCTTGCTTGTGCATTCCAAAAAGCATAGTCTTTTTGTAATTTTTGATTAAGATATCACCTAAGTTTTTGTAATTATGTGTTTGACTGAATTTAGAGACTCTATTATCCAATGGATAAAGGCACCAATATATGACTAGATTTCTCTCCCATCATCCTCAACACATTATAAAGACATAAACTCAAATACCTTTTAGTTTTATTTTTCTATGTGTTCCACATCCATGTCTAGATGAATATAACAACACAAGGGTGTATATAAACACATTCTTAGACACTTATATGGTATATTATTTGTTAATAAGGTGTTAAGCCTTGTATCTCCAAACTAGCATATAGGTATATTGTGACACTTGTATTGGGATACACTATAAAATGGGTATAGTTTTTTATAGGACAATGTTCAATCATATTTTCAATAACAAATTTAACAACTCAAGGAGACCCCCCCTTGGTATTACAAAGCCAAAGGTGAAGAAGGTCTTACCGACCTTAGCAATTGGTTCTATGTTACACAACTTGGAGATAGGTTTTTGGTGATCTTCCCATGTTTGATGCCCCTAACACTTGGGAGATTATCAAACCTTAAGGATTTGGGATCTACAACTTAGATCACCAACACCACCTTATAAATCTAGATGAGGCCTTTAAGAACTTGGTTTTCCTCTTTGATAATAGCTCCATAATAATTATTGTCTCATCATATTTAGCACTTATTTTAAGTTAGTTTCCATAAAGTTTTTTGTTATCTTCTTCAATTAAGGCTAATGCTCCTAATTAGATTGTGTCATCTTCAATGTCATCATGTTGACATATGAGAACTTTTAGAGATCTACATATTGTACTTTATTCTCTTGTATTCTTTTTAAAAATGAGGTCTTGTGTATTCATCTCTAGGTTTGTTTTCTTCATAAGGGGGGAAACATTGTTTGATGGTCATGGATTATCTTCATTTAGTGTCAAACATTTACCTTTGATACAAAATACTACACTTTAAGAGGTGGTTACATAGCCCATCTTTTGGGGGAGTTTTTCCTTGCACAAGGTTTTCTCCTTATCAATCTTTGGGATAAATCAATTTGTACATGGGTACCTGTAGCATCATAAATTGTCACCCACGACAATTTAACGCTATGTTTTCCTCCCCCTTAATTGTTGAGCCTGATTGACCCCCTAATTTCCTCAATTATGCATTTCAAAGCCTATTTTTATTTTATTTCAATAAATTGCAAGCATAGAAAAAATGCATTTATTTAATGTTTTGCTCTCGACACCTAAAATCCTTGAAAATAGGGCCAAGAATAGGACACCCTTGGGTGACTTTGTCCCCCTATTTTGTCAAGATCCAAATTTGAATATGTTGGTGTTGAGATTTTAACATTTGAAATTCAAGTTGCAAAGGTTGACTATCAAGATCTAATTTTCAAGAAATTAGAATAATTGCATATAAATACCTAGTTATTGCATCATTTTAAATCCTAACATCAGAGCTTTATTGCAATAATTCAAGATCCTAACATCATGTCAAATCTGTTAGAATCAATTGTGAAAAAAATGAGACATAGGATCAAACAATAAGTAAAGGCACCTTCCACACAAGAGATCTAAAAACAATATGTGCAATATTACTTAACAATAAAAAGCTACAAAAGAGCCTAAAGAATCTTCAAGGAAAACAAGAGTCCTCAAAGGTTGAGAGTTTGAGCGTACATAAGAGTCAATCTCAGTGGAGATAATATAATGAGGGTTGAGTGCTATATAGGAGCAACCCTAAATGGTAAGGGGATTAGATCAAGACAAGTGTCGACATCACATGCGATGAGACAAAATGATCTAATAATAGCTCACTTTAATTAACATAGAAAAACACTTAGTTAACTGAACAACAAACACCTAAGTTTAGCTTAAGTGCATGAGAATAAACTAGACTAATAATTAATTAATTATTAGCTAATGCATGATTACTCTAACACCCCCCCTTAAGATGAACTTAGGGAGTAGCTAAAAATCCCAAAAAAAGAATGCATGATGGGTCCCGACAAATAAAGCTTGGTGAGGTACCCATATACAAACAAAATATCTCTCACAACTGGAGAAAAGGAGAAAACCACATAGGAAAAAATCCTCTCCAAAAGAGAGAAAGGTGAATGAAGAACTGAAAAAGCCTCCAAATCAAGGTGTGAAGGATGAAGAAGCCTCTAATTGAAACAATATCCTAAAAAAGAGGAACATGTAGAACATCACAGAAGCACAAAGAAGCTATATATTGTTGTCAAAAGATGACTGATATAGTGTTGAAATGAAGAACCTCCAAAAATAAGAATGGGGTGATCCCACAATAGTGGTTTACAATTTTTGGCCAAACCGGACACTGATTTTTTTTTTTAAACTAAATCTTCACATTCAGACACCTATAGCGGTTAAACCGTGAGGAATTTGAAGATGATGCAAACTAGAGTCTTGTCACATTTTTTCTATAGATTCTAAAAAAAATTCAAAATTTTGGAATCAGATTGCACTTCTTTTCCATCTCCCATGAAAATTGGTTTTTTCAAAAAATAGCATTTTTAAAAAGTGACCACAGTATAATGCATAACTTTTTTTCCTTGAAAGATAAAATTCCAATTCTTTCAAATTTAGATTTTAACTCCGATATCTAGTGCTTCCACTTGGTTAGATAGTTTTTTATTGAATATTTTTTCTTTAATCAAGTTTCAAAGTCAAATCAATTACAATTCAAACATAACACGACCGTATAATGCATAACTTTTACTGTATGTATCGAAATTTTTTATTTTTATTTTTTGAATCAAGGACTCCAATATCTAGTGCACTCATATTTTTTTATTTTTTTTTATAATCTTCTATTTTTCCACATGTGCAGAATAGAGAGTTTTGTTTTCAGTGAAAAACCTATATTTAATCAAACTTAAAAAACAAATAGATAATATAATCAAAACATATTAAAATTATATTCGTTGGATAGCTTGTTTTGAGGGGAACCTAATACTAGTTGGGTTTCTAAGATCTTCTCCATTTTCATTCTCAAATCGAGATTCGAAGTGCAAAATTCTCAACAATTTTGGTGCCTCAAGGGATGAGGGTGAAAATAAGTGGGTTCGGTCAAACAAACAAAAAAATGTTCGGTCGAATAGGGGTTCGACTGAACCCATTCAACATAGAATAAAAAAATAGATTTAAATTGGGTTCGATCGAACATTCCCCCCCTCTATTAAAAATTAATTTTTAATATTAATATAAATATAAATTATATTCTTTTTAAATTATGACTTGAGAGAGAGATATGAAGGGAGTGGGAGAGAAAGGGGGAGTGGGGATAGGAGGCAGGGCTTAAATTTGATGGCCATATGACCGTATTTAGAGATTTTTGCCATAGAATACAATCAAAATTTTAAGAAGATTGTATCAGATAAAAGGAGATATTTTGGATAGATTGTCAAAATTTATATAGAATTATAATGATATATATGTTTGATTTATATATAATTTTACATACACTAAGGTATATCATAATGTTTTAAGGGCACCCTTGAATAGATAACCATCATTAAAAAATTTGTTGACAAGCAAAGTCAACCATTAAATTTAATCCTTAGTAGGAGGGAGATACTTGAGAGAGAGGGGGGGGAGTGGGAGAGAGATAAAGGGTAGGGGGTCCTAGGGTTTGAGGGTTAAGGGTAGGGAGTCCTAGGGTTTAAGGGTTAAG